>SNQJ01S0055771.1:17318-54133 GCA_010110895.2 Picea sitchensis
TGCACAGGTCAAGGTGCAGTGGAAACATTTTGGCCCAGATGAGGCTACGTGGGAAATGGAAGATGCCATGAAACAAGCATATCCGATTTTGTTTACTTCTATACATACACATCATATTGATAGATAGAACATTGAGGACGATGTTCCTTTAAGGGGGAGGGAATTGTAACACCCTGTTTCCCCCAGTCTGTAAAAATAACTATATTGTTCAGGAACTATGGCAAACTCAAAGATGTGAATGTTTAATTTGACGAACCTTTGTATAGAAGGTCGATGAATGTAAATTATGTTATGAATATGTGTTGCATGACTGTTGGGAGGGGGGATTTGCTAAAAGAGACCACGATGGCTAATGAGAGGTGGTGGAAGGGACCTGGAATGGTGGTGTTAACTTCCACCGAACCAATACTGTACTGGTTTTTGCTTGCTCAAATACCAAAGCAACTGTCTGACCCTGGAATGAATTACGTGCCAGGATGGTAGGTGGGTAGGCTCCTCAAGAGTTAATGAGGGGATGGGGGTGAACCGCCCATTTGTAGAAGCTCTCAGACCTGACCACTGATAAGGGAATTCGCACCACACACAATATTGCAGAAAAAGACAAGAAAGGAAGTTTGGGGGGAGAAGAGAAAAACATGCGTGATAGGGATCACGAAAGAGAACCGGGAGGAACTCTGGAAATACAAGGAGTTCTGAATAGAGGAGGAGGAGAGTAACCTTTGTCCTTGACTTCTGTTGATATGGAAGTAGGAGACTGAATCTCAAGCATTGTGGTCTAGCTCGTGGGTGGCTAGTGGTAAATCCGTTTGGAGTCATTAATCCTACGGTTGGGTGGAAATGAGCACCCCTCTGAGTAGTCGTGTCATGCCTGGTGTTTCTGATAAGTGTTTATGTCTTGTATTTTGAATTGAATATCCTGGATGCATTCTCATATTTATATGCTCATAAATGGTTTCTGTATAGAAGTGATTGCCTTGTGTTTTGATTAGGAATAATGGACACATGCTTATACTTATATATGACCATAATCGATTTATGTATAGAATGAATAAGTTCAGAATACGAGTCCATTCTCTTGAGAATTGTCCCATCTACTTGACTCGTGCTGTGCCCTGGTTTAATTTCCCAAAGGCACCTTTTTCCGTGGAGTTTCCTCATATTTCAGAGTCGGAGTGAGATTCCTTGAAAAGACTACCATTATAGCAAACCCACGAGTTTACTTTACCCCAGTCACAGAGTTCATAGCTTGGCGAATTAGGAAGGCATCTTAGTCAGGTCACCAAGCCTAGGGATAATTACCCAAGAATCATCTGAAGGTCCAAATGACCTGGGTATGGAAACCTTGTACAAGAAAGAGTAGTTCTCTCAGGTTTCAAAGTCATGGGAGTTCGAAGCCCTGAGAGGTTGAATCTCGTGAATCAAGCTCAGAAAGGATAGCGAGTCCAATTATTGAAAGCAAATACCCCATCGTTTGGTAGACGAACAGTCAGAATCCTTTCAGAAATACCCCAGATTTGTCAAGACCGATGGATCTAGAGGAGGAGTGCAGGCGTTAATACCTCGACCCCTTCAGCCTTCGCGAGTAGTGATGGGATCTAGGACCGTAGATCCAAGGATTTGTCGAAGCTCTATTGACCATCGATCTTAACCTTTGCATAGGTAGGAGAGTGGACTTGACAATGTCTTCAAAGTCCCGAAGTATTCAGAACCGTCCATCGGCACAGGACACGTGGTAGTCAGGTAGCATTTCACTGACTCGCGACTTGGAGTGGTCAAAGGGTAGGACTGGACGAACTCATGATTCACGAAATCATGACGTGATCGTGGTCGTTGATCCATGAGTGATTTGGACAATCGATTTAGCGTGAATAGGTTTCGGCGTTTCGACACCCAGGAAACCAAAGGGAAAGACCCCTCATTTTCGCAAGTCCTGAAATCTTGGTATACGAAACCACAAATCGATTTAGCATGAATAGGTTTCGACGTTTCGGCACCCGGGAAACCAAAGGGAAAGACCCCTCGTTTTCGCAAGTCATGAAATCCCAGTATACGAAATCCCGAATCAATTTAGCTTGAATAGGTTTCGGTGTTTCGGCACCCGGGAAACCAAAGGGCAGGACCCCTCATTTTCGCAAGTCATGAAATCCTGGTATACGAAACCCCGAATCGGTTTAGCATGAATAGGTTTCGGTGTTTTGGCACCCGAGAAAACAAAGGGCAAGACCCCTCGTTTTTGCAAGTCGCGAAATCCCGGTACACGAAACCTCGACACGCTCTGTGGATGAGCCCTAGGTCACAGGGCAGGGTCATGTGGTAGAAAGGAGGAGTCCTAAAAAGATTTGGACCATCCATTGGTAGAGGACACATGGCGAATATCTAAAGTCACCCGGGTTCTGGACATCCTAGAAATAGGAGTGAAGACCCCACCAGAATCCCGAAAGGTAGAATGTTAGGATTCAATTCGGGCCGTTGATCAAGTCGACGATCTAGACCGTAGATCCGGATGATACCGGGCTTTCAGGTTTCGAGAATTTAAGGAACAAGGGTTCCTTGCAATAAAAATATCGAAAGCCAAGTTCCGGTAGCACCATATGGTGTTAGCGTGTGTTCACGGAGGTGGTCGCATGGGGTAGGGAAAAGGGCAGCTAAGGAGCTCGTTAACCCCATTTCGGGTTTCGACATTTCAAGGGACAAGGAGCCGGGGAGAGCTTGCACATAGAAATCCAAAAACACGAAAACCAGAAGCGCCTTTTTGGTAAGGCCTGTGGTCTTAGCCCACAATCACATGGAGGAGGATAAGGGAAGGGATGGTCTGTGCTAGGCCCCATAGAAAATAAGGGATTCTGTCCCTCGAAGAAAAGACAAAAACAAAAAAAAATCTTTTAGTTGCCGTAGTGGGTGTGTGACAAGACCCCAAGATCCAATTTGCGGGATAAGGTAAATAAAAATCAGTCCAAATTAACCTTTCGTTACTTATAAAATACGTAAATGTTTGAAATCGGCCATAATTTAATGTCTTACTTTGTTTTAATCAGGGGAGAAACACTATCAACGAAACCATTAGTACTGGACAATAGAGCGTTGATAGTACAACACAGCCAAAAGATCCTGGTGCTCCCCAGCAACCCCATCACAATGAGGTGTAGCCCCAAGATGTTCCTGTGACTGAGGCCCATGATGGTAAAATGTCTATATATTAATCATATACTTAATAATTTTGTACTTATAAATTTTGACGTTTCAATGGCAAAGAATGTAATAGTTGATCCTCCTCGACCTGAAGATTAGGTGAACAGGATGAAAACCATTCCAATGGTGCCGACTAGAGGACCAGGTAAATAATTACATTGCAAAGTTTTTTTTTAATATTAATGAACTACTTGAATGATATTTAAAAATTGGCCATATATTTAATATTTTTTATTTTTTTAGGTGATGGCCCCTCATAGCAGCATCCATGTCGTGGGTACGAGACCAGGCATACTCGGTGGGAAATGAATGAAACAATATCAATTGCTAAAGATCACCCAGTAAACAAAGACATGGAGATGGATGAATTGCTTAAGCATTGTAAAGCACAAAATAAGACTAAAAGAAATTCATGATGTCATGTAATAATTTTATAAGACAGTTAGATGTACATTATATAGCTGGACATGTAATGATGCATATAATGCATTGACATTATGGGTACTTTTTCATCTGATAATATACACAAGGCTATTTCTATGGCTTGTATATATCTGTGAATGCAATTTTTTTATACACTTAATGATAATTTCAGCTTCTCTTATAAGACTTGGTATATATTGATTCAATACTCCTTGATTCAAGACGTGAGAATGCAAGCAAGACTTGGTGCCTTGTGATTGGGATATGGAGTCTAGGCAACAAATAGAACTTGAATACACAATATGCAACTTCCAAAATCTTGTGACATGCTATATGCAACTTTGAAAGTCTTGTGACATGTGACATGTGGCAAGCATCTCTTTCCAAGCAATGTGCAAACTTTAAACTTGGTGCAACATGAAAAAATGAATTTTTGGGAAGATGCAATAATAAGTTTTAAGGATTAAACATGAGGGGTTGGAAATGGCCATGTTAATCATTTTATAATATTTTTTCAGAGCATTACCCTTATTTTCATTGTGTCTCACATGACAACTAGCATTACCATTCTTTTCATTGTGTTATGGACATGGTGTCGCTACTCAACATTGCCTCAAAGCCTACTTATTCATTCCTCTATGATATGTACAATGATGTTGAACCTTCCACAAATAATTGCGAGTAGAAAAATAAGCCAAGGATAAGAACCCAAGGATTTCAATGTTAAGGTATTGTGATTCCACAAGGTGGGATACAAAGAGGAATTGTTTCCATGCATAAACATGCCAAATACCTTGATTGAGAATGCGAATGTAACAATTTGAACATTGAAATCATAGAGCGATGACATAATCGAGCAATATGGCGTTGATACTCTTCAAAGGATGTATGCGTTCTCACCTCCCACAATGTCAGTAAGCCTTTGGTGGTTGCAAAATTTTAATAAAATGCATGATGTTTATAACATTGTGAAGGCATGGTGGCTTTTAGTTAAGCCATTCCAAACTACCACAAGTAAGGTACACTTAATAAAAAATTTTCAAATGGAACTTCAAGCCTTAGCAATTCTCTTGAACCTCTTGTATGGTAGACGAGGCACTAGATAAATATGGTTAAGATAGATTTTGATTATGCATTGGGTGCTCAAGCATGGGATGATATTTTATTAGGTAGACTTCATATCTAATATTCTTGGATAATGTATTCCAAAGGCTAAAACTCCCTTAGATAGTGGTGCACTTGAGTTTTACATGGAGTCTTATCTTATGTATTGTGTATGTGTGAGCTAAGAGTTCTCTTGTTTCAAGCCCACCTAATAGCCTTCCTTTGCACTTGTACATGATTTTTCTTGTTTCAAGCCCACCTAATAGCCTCCTTTCAGCACTGTACATGGTTATTTCCTCACAGATGTTTAGCTATTATTCAATAATTTAACCTTTTAATGTCTTTGAAAATGCATGTTTGAAGGGTGGTCACTTCCATGATCCAAAACACATTTCTAAAAAGGTATAAATCATTTTATTCTGTTGCGTCATGAAATTTTTCCTTCATTTCCTCAGAGCATTTAAATTCAAAATCCAAGGATGGATAATGGTGGAAACAACTATTATTCATTTAATAATTTTTTTTTTTTATTTTTTTTTAGATATTTTTCACTGTAAGATACATTTTTTTTTCCAATGTTCAATGTTCATAAATACCTATTCATAAGACTTGGTGATGTATAATGTTGGCCGGAGTTAGTGATTGATTCAATCAACATTGACAACAATATTGATAAATCAGATGGCTTGAAAAATGTGAGAGTTCCACTTGCATACTTACCCTTCAAAATCCTAACTGCATACTTATCATTCATATAAATATTATTAGAATGAGATCATACAAGCACACTAGATCAATTCAACCCATCTACCATTAATAAACAAAACTTGTAACTCACCAATGAGATCAAACCATAATAATAGTGTTAGAAGGAAGTTACCCTCTAGGTCTAGACATAGATTCATATGCACATTAAACCCACTAAACTCCATTCTCAAATATAATGGAACCAATTGAGATCCAGATAAACCTCCTCTTCTTGTATGTGATGGCTATTCTATGGAAATCACATAAAGTGTGATGAACAACATGACAATAGCTATAATAAAAGGGTATTTTTTCATAATAAACCTCATGAGATCACCTCTTCTCTTGAAATTATATAACTCATGGTAGGATTAGTAGATCCTACCATATAGTATAGTGACATCACCATTGTATAAATTAGTTAGAAACATGCAATTATTAGAGAGTAATGCACAACAAGTTCATATATATCCATGTCATCATGGTGATGTTATCAAGTCATCTTGTTGAGGCATGGACCAATCATAGGTTGCTACATATCATTGATGATGTCATCAATTTAGAGTTAAGGAGACAAGTGATACCTTTAGGATATGACACATGAAATTCTTGCACATATGGATTAAAAATATATGTCATTCTCTTTTCATCAAAATATATCTAAGTGTTGACTTCTAGATTTGAAGTGAAGCTTAAATGGATTTCATATAAATTTTGTGCCATTGAGAGTTGATCATCCTCACATATCATGTTTTAGGATTTGGCATGGTTTTCTTCATGGGATTGACATGTCTCTTAATTGAATTTAATAAAAAATTTAAGTTTCAACATACATATGGATTCGATACTTCATGTTTTGTAGATTGCATGACCTTTGGAATAGACCCACATTTATTTATGGAGGATTTAATAACACTTTATGTTTATAAATAACTAGGTAAATTTAAAATATTTAAAAATAAACATAACTTGCATATGTCATTGCTAACAAACCATCTTGAAAATTGGTCTCGCTCACTTAGTTTCCTATCCTATACTATCCCATACTCTACTATCCTCTGCATTTGCTTGGCTCTAGACCAAATAATTCTTGTTTTGTCAGCTCAACAAGAAAACAAACTTGAATTTGAATGAGACTATTTTAGTGCACAATGAATTCCATATGGTTAATGATTGTAATTGGTTGTAGTGAGAGATTCAAATACAATCAATGATTGATCACATGAACCTTTAGAAATTTTTAATCATTTCCAAAGTGCATAAGATTTTTTCTTGGTTGTTGGAAAAAACACCAAGTCCCCATGCAAGTACTAAAAAGTTTCAATTGTTCCTCTTAGGATCCATGATGACACCCTCCCTTTCCCATCCCAGCCACCCCATATATTTTACCAAGTTACTCACATACCAATGGTGGGTCTTTTTTCCCTCCTTGCATTTCCATGATGAGGTTCTTCGGAGTATGAAGAAGCAATTCCAAATTTTTTGTGGGTTTATTTTGATGGAAAAATAATTGAGAGGTATGGGCTTATGCAATGTTTATCAAGCATCCAAGGGCTCCATAAGTCCTCCTAAGCTACATGGTCCATTGGTTCCACTCCACTTACTAAGCCACATGCTCCATTTGTTCCACTCCAGTTACATGAACACTATCACAACCAAGGCATACCCAAGTCAAATACATGCCTCCATGAAAGAATCCAAGCTACCCTATGTTTTCAAGGGCTCAACTCCCTCCTCTAGAATGTCAATGTTTTTTTTCCAATGTAGGGCATCCTCACAAGAAAGCAACCAATATAAATATGGCTAACATAAATAATGTCCAAATTTATCTAATTATCTCCAATACTCCAATGAGGAATGTAATGCAAGCATTCAACTAAGGTTAATCAACTACTAAGTAAACCACCTCAATGTGCAAATCCATATCAAAAGTTAATCCAAGGGATAATCATACACTATGTACCCTAAATCTCATGAAGCACCTTCAAACATGGTGTAAACACTTCAGAGTAACTCTAAAGCTAACACAACCCCCTATGACTTTGTTGAACTTGTTAGATAGTTTCTAAATTGATAATGAGAATGCCTATAACACAACCCCTATGAATTTGTTTAACTTGTTAGATAGTTTGATAAATTGATTAGGATAATGCTTATTTCCTAATTTTTCTTTGATGAAACATCCATAACTACTTTTACCTATGGAAGAGAATCAATTTAGTGGATGTTCCTTATAGAATCAATACACATGGTATTATGATATACATTTATCATGAACTTTGATTCAACCTACTAGTTCCCTTTATTTTCTTAAGACACGGTTGTTATTTTTCAAAGTGCCTAGTGTTAACTAGATTTTCCCATGCTTCTACCAAAATTATAGAACCTAGAATTAGCAAAATTACAAAGATTCCTATCAAACCTAGTATGGATATCTTTTCATGTTGACCTCTTATAGAGTTAGTTGAATTTCATGGACTCCTATAGAATTTGATCCCAATGATGACAATCCCAATAACCTTTTTTATTCATGGTGTTTTCCCCTTGTTTCTATTTGCATTGGGATTTTGGCTACCATGACATGTTTGTATTGAAAAAGTTCACTTTATTCTACATTGAACCTATATTAATATTTTGAAGAAATACCATAATTGTTTTGAATTATGTCAAAATTGTAGTTGAGTCATTCATATTTATATTTAAGCCTTTTGTTTATATATTTTCATTGGTATCAAATCCCATGTGCCCATATGTGTATGGATTTATCTCTATACAAATTAAATCCTATATCTAGTCTACTTTGACAAAAGAAAGTGGTTCTTTTATTTTGAGAGCAGCTAGTTTAGTGAATGGATTTTATAGTTATTTCTTTCATACTATAGGTTTGTTTGGTATGAATCTATATGTATTGTAGCTGCATTGGTTTATTGCTATAAAAGTTAAAAAATGAAAAAACTGCATATTACTTTGAAAAATTGCATACTTTTATTTGTGTGATATAAGTATTTAGTAGATCGACATATAGTTATTGCCTTGTACTTACTTGAAATTGAATATGTAAAGATCTTGTATAAAACCCATGTCATTATAGCATGGTTGGATATTCTCATAAATAAACATGTTAGAATATAACTATACATAAACAAAATATACAACTTCATTATAGTAGGTGTACAATTAGATTATGAAATGTTAGAGCTAATTTCAAGAGATATTCATCATAGATAAACTTTTAGTATTGAAAGAGGGATACATATATAAATAATGTCGTTGTTTTATATTGATAGTTATTAATATGGTAATGATAATATACAATTTCCACCTAAAATTATGAAAGCCTTTTGTAGCAAATATTGTACAAAATTTGTTGTTCCAAAACTATGTTCCACTCAACGATATCATTATTCTTTGCACACATACATTCATGGTTACTTATAGCTAACATTACTTGTCAATTGTGATTTTTATTCTAGAATAATGGTTTCCTTAGATCATTATTGTAATTACATGATAAACTCTGGAACAAATAAAGATAAACAAGGAACCAAAACCTCATGGTTAAGTCCAAGTTACCACCGCTAATTCCCTAAAGTGTAGTCAATGCAATGAGAAATAGGAAATCTCCATGTTAATGCTACTTTCTACCAATTTTATGGAATCAACTTAATCAACATATTTAATGCATATGGAAATATGGTTTCTTTGAAGGATTATCATAGTTCTTTGTTGAGAGAAGCAGTTTAGTGAACATTCATTACATATATTTCCCTTTGGTACTGGAGGATGAATATTTTAGGATCCTATAGAAAATGCATGTTAATGTAGCATTCATGAATTATACATTTATTTCCCTTTGGTACCTTAGCATGAATATTTTAGGATCTTATAGAAAATGAATGTTAATGTAGCATTCATGAATTGGTCTTGTAAAACATTGCGTTAAGTAAAAACACTTATGCACATAGATATACATAAAGAGAATATATACTCACATCGAGAGCATCCAATTAGCTTAACAAATGTTGTTCCTAGTAGCCATATAATTTTCCATAAGGATTTTGAATACCAAAAAATGAGAAATCAATAAAGGATGAAATTTATTTCTATTAATGTTTAGGAACATAATAAAGGACGAAATTGATTTCTATTAATGTTTAGTAACATAATAAAATAGTGTTCACCCTCCAAATTATAAAACCTTTGTAGTAAATCGCACGCAATCTATTGTAAGCTAGAACCAGGTTCCTGAAACATCATTATTTTATGAACCCATGTTACATTCATGCTTACCCATAGCTATATAATATCCTCAGCCATTTCTCTTGTATTCTCCAAGGCTTGTTTTATTTTATTAGTCCCTCCCCTTTGGGATGGGGACTATTAGAAATCACTCTTCATGACAGATATTATACATCTAAAAACCAAACAACTTACAAAGTTTAAAAGTTTCATGGACATTTCAAGTCGCTTTTGGTTTTAACCTAAGTTTCAAGTTGGAGGTCTTATTTGGACTCTTCCTGAGGCACACTCTTACCATATATTAGATTAAAATCACTTTCAAGTGCATATTTGATCCCATGTTGATTAATATGGATTAATGCTAACTTGAAGTTAGCATTAATTCACCTAAGATTGCTCTAAAAATAAAATTTTATTTATTTCGCCAAAATAAATATTTTTTTTTAAATAAATATTCGTCGTCGCAATTTTGACGCACGTAGTCCTCGCTAATTTAATTTGCTATATATAAACTAAGAAAATTTTGTTGTCGCAATTTTGACTCCATTACCAAAAATTCCTCACATAAATTGCCATATAAATCATAAAAGTTGTCGCCGCAATTTTGACGACAATAATAATCCTACGAAAAATTTGATATATAAACCAAGAAAAGTTGTCACAATTTCGACGACAACAAAAAATCCTGCAACAAATTTGCTATAAAAAACCAAGAGGTGCTATCAGCACTCACGATAATAAAAATCCGCGACAAATTTGCGACATATAAACCAAGAAAGTTTTGTCGCGAATTTCAATGACAATAAAATCCTCATGACAAATTTTCTTATATAATCACTTAAATATTGTCGCCCCCACTTTATGAATGTTGGTTTCACTTAGTTTGCCCATATTGCTCGTATTGGCTTAATTTGTATTTCTTTTTACGAATTGTGAGAAGCTCCTCCATACAAATACCGCTAAGCGACGCTAATTCAAGTTCGTCAAAATTGCCATGTTCCATGATACGACGTTTGAGAGACTCAAGATTCGTCGCAATATCCACTCTATTATAATGCTCCAAGAACGTCGAAATAAATGTCACAAAATGACCTAAATTTGCTAGTGATTAAAGTTTGGTCCATAATTTCATTGAGAGACCGAGGAACTCAATCTAGAAACAATGGAATATTTTGTCCTCCTTATTGACTGGGAATTTCATAGTCCAATTTTCCATAACCAATAGGATATATTTGAAAATATAGGAACCATTATGCAACACATTCTTGGCATTGTTTTCATCCACAAACTAGAAGATAAAAAATCCTTTGGTCAATCTATAGGTCTAATTACAATCCCAACCATAACACTCCCAATTATCTCAAATCTAGGCACAAATCACTCCTCGAGGAGGATTCTTCCTACAATTAATACTTAGTATGAACCTGCCAGAATTTCCTTGCAAAGATTGTCAAAACATTCACCATCATATATTTCAGTATTAGGGATATCAAGTTCAAGCTTAGGAATATTACCTCATGGTACACCTTCAACATGAACTCGTGGGGTCTCTTTAGAGGAACCATTATTACTTGTAATTTTATCTCCTTGGATAACATGATGACATTTTTTGGGGAAGGAAAGACCATAAACCCCTTCCACTTATGACTAATGATGGTGGCTTAACATGCCAAGCAAGTCGAGATCAATGTGATAGGGAAAGTGGAAACTACACACACGTAGGAATACATGACCATTATCACCAAACTCTCGCTAATGGAAAGTCCTTCCTTGTGCGAGAGAGCTTGGGGAAACTACAAGCCACCCACCATCACCTCAATGGCATTGCATCTTCACTTTAAGGCTAGGGTTTATAACCTAAGGAGGGTATTCCTAGGGTTCAAAATAAGTTTGATCATTGTACTTGAGAGAGGGATCTTCAAGACTCAGTTTGACTAAGGGTTTGGTAAGAACAACACTATCTTATCTCAAGGGTAAAACTCATCTAAGTATGAGTGAATAAAATTCCAAAACATCAATGATATTATGAAATATTAGATTTAGACAACAATGCTCATTCAATGTGCTTGGAAACACATAGTGTATTGCTTCACATTAAAACAATATAAGTGCCAAGTAATCAAAAAAATGTATCATTCACCATATCATTCATCATTAAATGAAATTACCATCATCATCCAAATATTACATGCCATAAACTAATGAAATTGTGATCAAGGAAAGTATTCAATGTTATTATTAAAACCACAAGTTACTTTGACCAATGAAAGAGAACAAATTTGTGCTCAAAGTGTAGTGATTGCTATGTGTTATCGATCAGTTTGTAGTATAGGTCAAGTAGTCAAGGATAAGGGAATAAACTGGCTTAACATGAACCTACCCCACCCAATGTCACCACAATGGGGAGAGGTTCTTTCTCTTTAGAGAGGCTAAGCTCATAGAGACGGCCCCGGCACCTGTTTTGAAAGGAAAGGCTCAAAGGCTTACGTTGTTTCCTTCACGACATCGCCAGAAGATACCAAACAGAAGAATGTTCATTGGAAGGCAATCGTCAGTAAAGACAAGACAACAATGAAACTAATACATGCAATAATGGTTATACTCCATAGATCAATGACTATCTAAATTTTAATGTATATGAGCATATATAGCAAGAAATATTGACGGGTTTCACGTTTGCAATAATGACAATGGTGATATAAAATTACTTGTCAATAAATACCAGTATGATATAGCATTTAATGAAAATAATCACTATTTGAATTAATCAACGCATTAAATATCATTAATTTCTCATATATAAGAAGTAGCTGCGTCAATATCCTAGATGTGACGTCAACTTCTTTTAGGGTTAGTGTAATAGACAAAGAAAGCTAACGCTTTTGCAAATTATGCCAATGAAAATTACCAATATATCAATGTCTATTACATCGATGACCCGCTCAAAGTATTTTCTATCAGCTAAGAGTTTAATAAAGGCATGACGCCATCATTTTCTGCTATGTTAGAAGACGCTAGGGTTAGTTAGGGTTTCAAGTTTGGGAGTTTTGAAAGATTGTTTTTGCACAACAAGCTCAATGTTGAAGAAAACCGGCCTTAGTAATATGGAATGGGCAAGTGCGGATCCGTGAGGATAAAAATCTAAGATTGAGAGTTAGGTTCTATGGTGCCTAATGGCGTGGCCTCTAGAATAGAAACTCCTAAGGGGAAGGAGGTCATCTGTTAAAGTTAGGCCTCATGCTCCTTCCTCTTCTTTAAATATTCTGGAAAATGGCTAGCTTTAAACACAAGTCTATGGTGCGTTGCAGAGCACATGCCTAAAACCCTAGAAGGTTAAACCCTAGGTGCAGAATCAACTAGGCCTAGGACGCCTCCTCTTTTCAACTTATATATTTAAATGCTGAATCAGAAAAAGGATGGATTAGTAGCAACGATTGTAATATATCTTCCTTAATCAATGGCTAAAAGCCAAGTTTTCTAGTATAGGACATATAGCAAGGACTCTACCAAGCTGCTACCTAGGGTTTCAAGATTAAGCAATATAATAGCAATGTAATAGAAAATGTAAGAGATTAAACCTACAACCATTCATTCAAGAAGTTTTGCATGAAAATACACTTACAAATCATGAAGAATGCCTAATCAAACCCTACTTGTAAACTTTCCAATGAGAGAACACTAAAAATGCCAAGAAGAATCCTCCACAAGAGTTACGCCTCACTTCCAAGAGAAAAATACACATAAAAGATCAAAGTAGATCTCTACAAGAGAGTGAGTTATGTTATCTTTTAAATGAGAGGCAACGCCCTCTTATTTATACTAATCAATGACCTTTTAATTTAATTTAGGTCATTAAAAAATGACAAAGGTCATCTACACAATTTACACTGCTTTTACATTAATTGGCAGAAAAATGTCATAAAATGAGCTAAAAGAGGGACGTCGTCCTCCTCGTGGAGATGTTGGCCCTTTTGGGCAAGCACAACACCCGTGAAACTGAACGTTGGCTCCTGTATTCTTCCAAGCTGCCACGTACAAATGACCTCAACACCCTACTTCCACATGCTCCGCATAAATGCCCAGCTTCCCTTCCCGTGTGATCGCCCCCGGCCTATCAAGAAAATGTCCCATCATCAGCTGGGTGATTCCTCTGTGGTCTGCCTGCCTAAAAGGTCCTGGTGGAATGTCCTTATTTCTTCTTGTGCTATGGCTCATCACAACATTGTACTATCTCTACCATCCCAACAACCATCCCATGGGCTCTTCAGCCCCATGGAGGTCCCGAGCTAATCATATTCCCATGTACCCTGGCCCACTGGTACCGCCCGGCCTGCATGGTCCTCAAGACATCAAAGACTACGCCTCCATGGGCCTACTCACCTCTGATCATAGCAATGGGAATCATATTTCATCATTAAATTTATCAAATACATGCATAAAAAACTTAGCATGTCCTCTAAGAGCTCAAAGACATAACACATATCTACTATACATAGTTGAAGAAACAAATAGAACAACCTATTGGGCTAATATCCACAAGAAAAGGAAAGTTCCTCAGAGGACGGTCAAGTCATGTTCATGAAATGATATGGCCTGGATGTCCAACACAAGAAGACTAGGGGTGGGTGTTGTCCATGGGTGCCTTTGTAGGGAGTGAGCCGTGACTGCCATGGATGCACTTTTTCCAAGCCCTCATTGCCTCTTTTATTTATTTTATTATTTTCTTTTACTTCAAGGTCCGACTACAGGACACGCCTGATGCGGTGACTAGAGCCGACAAGTCGCATCGGTATTTTCTAAATGATATAATGGTTCGTGGATGAGACCTTCTTTCCCTTGGCCATGCAACCAAAGGTCATTACCCTAACGCAGGACTAAATGATGGCAATTTCATATGACTAGATTTGTGAACATAATGGGCTCACTGATGAGACCTCCCATCCTCTTGTTAGATCTTTTGTTTATTATTTTTTTCTTAGGGTCCCTTTTGTTTTCTATCGAGAGGCCTTTATCGCCTTCTCTGGGATCCCTCGGCCAAGCATCTCTAGGTTTCATTTCCTATGGCTTTATCTTTAACCAGCTGCTTTTACCATCTAGTCCTTTAGCCCCTTCTTCTAAAGCACAAAGTGTAACTCTCAAAGTTCATCCTAATGGCCAGATTAGGGAAATGGGATGGATGTATGGGAGATAAGATGTAAATGATAGAATGGTGGAGTGGACGATGGCTCAAAATCCCCTCGGGTGGCTAACCAAAACCCATGAATACAATCTTGCTGGGTCACCCCAGAATTCCCTCAAACAATTGGTCAAGGGATTAGTAAGATTCAAGCAGCCATCAAAATGTAAGGAACTGGATGCACATATGGTAAGAAGGCTGCTATAATGATCAAACATGACACATACCATGATACTTAGGACCACCATCATGGAGCAAGAGTCTTCTCCTCGATGCAAGTCCAAGCCGATGGTGATGGTGCCACGTTGACAGACGTGTCCACATGTAAGAAGAAGAAGGATGGGCCCCTCCAAAATATGCTCAAGTCAATCCGCTTTCCCAGATTTCTATGTTTAGGACCTGCAGGCCTCGAGACATGATCTCCTTAGTTATCCCTAGAGATCGATAACACTATGCATTAAAGTAGAGTAAAGAAAATAGTGTGAAACATGCATGTTAGAGCATATACCATAGAGTATTAATGTGTATCAACATCCAACAAATGTAATCTAATGGGCAATGTTGTAATAGATATATCCAAACTATATGATAAAGACAAAAAACATAGAATGTACCAACAATGATGTTTAATGCTTAGATTGCAAAGAGAGTGATCTTTTTTATGCTATATACCATAGAGGAACAATAATGTTATAACAAAAACCCTCAAATTATGTGACAAGGACAACAAGTAAATGACTATACCAACAACAACAATGCCTTGTCAAAATTAGATCATAAACATAGATAAAACCCGTGTTTTAAGTGTTCTAGTCCATATGCCATGAGAGAAATTTTATAACAATGATGAAGTACAAAGACACAATATTCCATTACCATAGATATTTAGAGCATTATACAACATGTTTTTGCATTAGATTTCAACCATAAAATAGTGATAAAGGAAATTCACGTGTGTTGTTCATAAAGTGGAAGAATAAATTGTGTAAACATGCAATAGACCAACAAGATTCATCAATTGTTTTAAGCATATACCATCATTGTTAAATGGAACTCAAACTCTACATTTTTAGACAATGAATAGACCCTTAAACAATGAGAAAATAGAGACCAAAGTTTTGGTGTTTAGTGAGGTCGTTGGGCCTCCTTTAGCATCAATTTATTAGTAAAGGCACTGTAGAACAAGGAAAAAATGAAACATTGCAACAATGATTATGTAACCAATTAGAAATACAACATATTTCCAAGCACGTATTTAGATTTTGTAACTAGAGAAAGGGTTAAGTGAAAATCCACAATAGACTAAATTGTTCACCTCATGCCCTCATTTTTTCACTTAGTATGAGTGCATAAACCATGATAATGCTTCAACATTGCAAAAATTATTTGATGAATGAATCTAACTGATGGTCAAGACCACACGCTCCAAGCACTTTAACTAGGTCACCCCATAAAGATAATCAAAATCAATAATTTCTAGGGTGCCTCAAATATATTAGGGTTAGATCCAAAAAGAGATGAACAATGAAACTTAGATCGATACCCTACTATACTTTAACAAAAAAAAAAGGAAGGTCTTTGAAGATCCAATTAGCATGTATAAGATCTAAGAATTAGATATACAATTAAAAAAACTTCTTAGATGCAAGCAATCTAAACCAAAAGGAAATAAAAATCAAACCCTATATATTGTAAAAACAAAAAAAAAAGAAGAAAACAAAAAGGAAAAGACAAAATTTGGGGTTTTCTGTGGTTGAAGAGAAAGATAGACCAATGCCTTAGGAAGGGTTATGGGGTCATTACACAAGTCTAATTGAGGGTTAGGGTTTTAAGATGAGGTAATGTTGAAGGTACTTAAAAAATGATTACGTATCAAGAATCTCCTAGGGAAAATAGGATTCCTCAAGTTTGACATGGGGACTGATCCACTAGGATTCTCTCCAATCAATAATATGTGATATCAAAGCAGATCACTTAAAAGATAAGATATCTTTATGCCTACCAATGTAAATAAAAACTTCAATTGTCAAAGGGATTAAGGCAATAAAGAAATGCCTTAGTTTCCCTTACAAGTGGAGCAAGATGAACTTATTTGGACTTGTAGTAGCTCTATCCTTCATCAAAATTGAAAAATAATCTATGAAATACCTTGAAAATATCCTAAAACATCACATTGAATAGTATAGATACGCAAGAACTTCTTTAGGCAAGTTTTCTCATTAATATCCAAAAATGAAAATGAGAGAGGTCTCCTCCTTATATAGATAAGGAGCCTTCTCAATACAATGAATAATACCATGTGCTAGCTCAAAACCATCAGTAAAAACCATTGGCCCAAGTCAAAACCATTGGAAAAATACAATAAATGGGACAAAGTGTCCCTCAAAAACCCTCCAATACATGAGCTTCCCTCTCAAAATGGTCAAAACACATCACAAATGGAAACATCTGTGGACTAGAAAGGATTAGAAGAGATGTGCCCCATCAATAAGTGTTCCAATGTACCAACAAGGAGTGAAGAACAAGTCAAACATGGTCCAAGGCCTCAAGTTCCTCCCTAACAAACTCCCAATAGATAGGAAATGGTCCAAATATGAAATATCAAACTGCATGTGTGTGATGTCACCCCACATGTGTGGGACATCCAAGGAAGAATCCAAAGAAAGTGGCATGCATGACCTCCTCAAGAAAATAATTGTGGTCATTGACACATCTCAAAGAATCAACATAACCGCCTTGTAAACTACTCCATGAACCTATAACTACCTCCTCAAATGCATCAAAAGGCTCCCATTTGTGGTCCAAGGAGGGAATAATAATGCATATGTGTGAGTATAATGTCCAACTAAGCAATGACATAAAAACTATGAGTGGTCTATGTGGAAAATGTGATGACGTGGTGTCCTTGTCATGGCCCGACTATCATGGATCCTGAATGGAAGGACTTTAGTCCTAATGAGTACATGGATCCCAAGACAACATCATGGATCCCAATGTAATGTCATATATTTTGAGGCATAGTACATAGATCCTAATGCAAATTCAATTTTGAGTGATGGGTCTAGATTCTTGGAAATCCATTATGTGATACACACCTAGTGATATCCTTTAAAGCAACAAAAATAAGGGTTATTTTAAGATTTCCAAGTGGTCAAGTTTTACCAAGGGAGAAACATTGAACCTTATATATGGGACAAGTCCTAGGACAACAAGTATTTACTAAGTCTCTAAGTAAAATATAGGCAATGTGTATTAATGATGAAAGGGAAGGGAAAGAAACTTCATGTGATGACCCTCAAAGTCATTTATATGCATATGCCATGTTATTTCATTCATCTAGTTTTCATGAGCTTTCAGGATTTTAATAAAATAGCCTCAAGAGGGATCTTTTAGCATTTGAGCTGCCTATCCTGGCAATTATTTCTTTATCACCCCTTTGGCTTTTATTTAAGTTTTTAGTTTATTGAACAAGTCCCCTTTATTTATATATTAATAAATAGCTTAGACTAGGGCATTGGCCTCATAGCAAGCACATTGCTCAAGATTTACATTTCTTTGGCTTTTAACTTTATTTCTTCACCTATAGGAATTTTGGATTACATTTCAAAGATTTTATTCATTGACCTTTATTTTAAATATTTGATAAGATAAGATCATGATAGGTTTTTGTGATGAATGGAGGAAAGAAAGTTGAGAAAGTGGTCTTAGAATGGTTAGAAGTGAAATGCCATCTGGCTGCCATCTAGAGTACAAACTCCACTCTAGAAATGGAAGTACTTCTAAAGAAAAATATTCTTAAGGCACACAACAAGGCAAAATAAACTATGTATGTTATGAAGTACTATCACATTTCATTTCTTATAAGTCACTAATTTCATGACTAACCAAGGAGTTATAACATCACATCCAAATGAAGCACCAATACATTGAATATCAAGATAGATCATAGGAAAACCACAATGTACCATCCATAATGCAGCACCTGGCCATCTAAGCAGTGAGGGATGAGGATGATATATACCATAGTTGAGTTAGCACAATAATTCATTTGATGAAGATAAATGAGAAAGTGTTCCATTTGAGTTCTGGAGAAGATGAACACTATAGCTCATGAAACAACAACATGAAACCTTAAAGAGGGCACTTTGAATTTTTCACCAAGCAAGTAACCTATCTTCAATCCTACTCAAAGAAAAACCCTAGTAGTGCCTCCCTTTGGAAAATTCTTGATTTCAAGGACATCATTTATTTTATTTTATTTTTAAGTAAAGTCCCAAAAACCTATTATGGGAATTTTGAGGTAAAAAATGTGTCTCAAAATAAAAAAAATGTACTATAAAAATAAAATTTAAAAGAACCAATAAGATTCAAAATAATGATGTCAATCACACTGCAATAATTTGAAAGGGAAAGGAAGAAACTATATTTTGAATAATATTTTCAACTTTTATAGCCCGAGGAGTCACTAAATCATGGATGAATACCTCAATTATGCACCAACAAGTGCCCACTTTGTAATTTTGGATATATCTAAGGAATTGGAAATACATGAAAAACATGTTTTGAAACATGATTTTTCTATGTATTTCTAGTCATTCCACTGGAATTATCAAAGTATGAGTGGGTACTGTTGGATCCAAATTTAATTCTTCATTCAATCTGGTGAGCTCATAATGAAATTTTGAGTAAACCTATAAGGATACAATTCGAGAATACAATTAAAAAAAGTAGTTTTTCCTTTCCTTTTGAAAATTCATAATCTCTATTTTGTTATAATTAACTATTGTTTCTATTATTTTCCTTAGGTGGCTCATTTTAGACCTCAAATTCCCTCTAATGAATTACATCATTTACAAGGGTTCCTAGATGAAATTAACAACAACTCAAGGTTGTGTGACCAATATTCATTTTAGAAATGTAGGTGGAGTTGATATAGATGCATTTTTAATGAGTGGGTATAGATCAACCATTTTCATCTTTATTGACATCTATTTTTATTTGGATGGAAACCTATCACTAGGCTGGATGACTTTTCCTAAGGAATAAAAACTATAGTGTCAAAGCTCGTTTCAAAATTAATAAGGAAAAATATTTTTAGGTTTTCATGATCAACATGTGAAGATCAATCAACACTCTTCGAATCTCAAAAATTGGTTCCCAATTAGGAGAAATCTAGGTTCAAGTGTAAACCAAAATCATTTCTTAGTTGAGTGGCATGAAGAAAACACATCAACACTCATGTCCAACTATGGGACTTTGACTCCTTGTGGGTTGATGAGAACCACATAATCTAATAAAGTTCCTTCATTATTTCATTGGGCATGGAGTCAAATCCTAATCACAATAGAATTAAAAGACTCCATTCTAATGTACCTCAAAAATTTTCAAACATTAATTGTGTTGTGTTAAAATAAAACACTCGTACCTACATTACACTAACTTTACATGACAAGGTACCTCAAGTGATTATAAATTTCCAATGTAGTTGTTCTTGTAGGGAGTTCAAGAACCTACTCAATATTGTATTGGAATTATGTAGCAAGCATGACACTTGAAATCAAAGCTTCTTCTTAGAAAATAAATGCATTGCATTTGAAGGAAGTGGGAAAGAGATGAAACCTTTGGATCCAACCCACTAATGACACTATGAAACCATGACTCAATGCAACCACATTCATAATCAAATTTAATAATTGGATTTAATTCGCTGCTCACTTGACTACACAAGGTGTTTGTAACTAATGAAGTAATATAATCAAGTGGTGACAAATATGAAATAAATTCCTCAACTTTAGGCTCTAAAGTTGTTGCTCATCATATGTTGTCCTTGCATCTTCCATATCATGATCTAATTCATCTTTTGACCTAGAACAAATAATAAGAAAAATGTGTTCCTTCGACTCCGAGTCTCAATTGTATTCTTCTCATGAACTTCCATCTCATGATTAACTAGAAAATGCGATGGCATAAATAACTACACTTGGATGCAATTTTTTTTACAAGTTTTAAATCTTCAAGAGGGTTATACAATAAACTAGCTAGGAGCTCTTGGTATTTAGGCTCCAAGCCCTACTCTTTAGAATGTGTTGTCATTTCTTCTTTGAAAAGGAATATCCATATCACTCCAATGCCCATATCACATTTAGTCTCACACCTCCATCGTTCCTCTCTCATGAATTCATATTCAACATACCACAACTTAACGAGAATTGTGACTTCAAAACCATAACTCTAGCCCTTAAAACCCATATTTTGCATACAAAACATGAAAAACAACCCCTGAAACAAAAACGTGAAGCATTATAAATGAATTCATTTTTCTAACCGGCCACCAAACTTTTTTCAAGCATGACCTTAAAAATCAAATAGTTGCTCGTGAAAAACCTTAAAATCAACCCCAAAAAAAAAAAAAAGTGGTGCTACTAGTAGTACCATTTTCTAACGTGGGTTAAAATTTAGTTAACTTTTCAAGCATGGTCTCTAAAAGTAAATAGTTGTTCTTGGATTTTTAAGATCAACACTAAATAAAAAGTGATTTACCCAAAGCCAAATGTTTTTTCTAAATGTTAAAATTATATATATGAATTAATTGAAACCTGATCTGACAAATCCCTATGTAAATAAACAATCCAAAATTGGATCCCAAATGGTCACTTAAAATGTGTTTGCTAACCTTTTTAAAAAATTACATTAAAAAAAATAAATAAAGAGAAATGAGAAAAATCTTACACATTTTTTAAATGAAAAAACAATTTAAACAACATATAATTAAACCAAATTTTAAATTAAATAAAAAAAAAAAAAAAAAAAAAAAAAAAAAAAAAAAAAAAAAAAAAAAATATTGTTTTTTAATAAAAAAAAATTCTCAAACAACTAAAAAAGAAACATAATCTAAAAAAATATAAAATTAAAACAAAAATAAAAAATACAAAAAAAAAAAAAAAAAAAAAAAAAAAAAAAAAAAAAAAAAAAAAAAAAAAAAAATATATTAATTTTTTATAAAAATAAAAAAAAAAAAAAAAAAAGTTTATTTTTAATTTTTTAATATAATTTTGAATCCTTTTTCTTCCATAAATATATGTTTCTTTTTTTTCTTCCATTTTCATCCGAAGCTTTTTATATATATATATATATACATATATATATATATATATATATAAAGTATATATACATATATATAATTTTTAATATAATTTTAACTTTTTTTTTCCAAATATGCTTTTTTTTTCTTCATTTATTCTAGCCTATATATATATATATATATTTTTTTCTCTCTTTCTTTCTTGAATTTTTAAGTTTTGGTTTATTTATTTTTACATAAATCTTCTTTTTAATTTTAATTTTTAAATTTCAATTCTTTTCTTTTTACTGGGTTTTAGTTTTATATAGTGTACTAACAAAAAATTAAATTATATATTGTTTTCTAAATATTTAAAAATAGTGTTATTTAACTACAATTATTTTCTATTTATTGAAATAAAAGTAAAAATGTGTTAAAAATGATATTTTCTACTATATTTAAAAAATATGGAACTATAAATAAATTAAGGAGACATAATTATATGAAAAATCTTAATTTAAAAAAAGTAAATGGTATACAACATTTTTAACATTGAAAGAAGCATAGAAAAATGATTAAAAACATCGTTGGAATTTTTTTTTGGAAATAGATGAAAAAATAAACATTTAAAAAAATAATGTGGATACATTATGGTGAAGAAGATTTAAAATATAAAAAAACAACCTAAAAAGGGAGGGGGTGCTACTGGTAGCAAAACTTTTCAAAACGAGGTAAGAAATGTGACCCCCCCCAAAATGAGAACTTTGTAGAGTTCTTGTTAAGTTAGTAACTATGTTATTCAACCTCATCGAGACAATATGACATAGGAAACAATTCATCGTCATAATCTTGGACCCAATGAGGAGAGGGCAGGAGGGAAACATTATAAAATTATAAGGATTTTCTCTCATCACTCCTTGCTATAGATTCAGATCGATATCTTTTAAACAAAATGTGAGATCAATGCCAAATTCAATTTCATCTATGATTTTTGTGGAAACTAGAAATTCATGTTAAGTATTTTCTCTCATCACTCCACCTTGCTATAGATTTAGATCGATATCTTTTGAATCAAATATGAGATCAATGCAAAATCCAATTTCGCACATGATTTTTGTGGAAACTAGAAAATTAATGTTCAAGGTCTTGAGATACTCAACAACAACCTTTTAGGGACATGGCATTGTAATTTTCTAAGCACAAAAAAATTGCATGTCTCATTTTTTTGCAATTTGTTCTACAATTGATAAACAATGAAAGCAATGTCATTAATGTCAAGTTTTGGTATGATACGTAGAAAATATTCCTGACACAAGGATGGTGACTCTTTTACAAGTTTAATTGTGCTCCTTTAGGGATTTCCCATAATAGTTCCTTCATCAACACCACTTTCAACAACATCGTTCTCAATAGATTGAGCTTGCTGCATTAATGCCTTCCCATTGTGCATCCCCTCTTGTCTCAACAAATACCTCAAGTTTGTGGGCAAATTATTCTCATAGCAACTGGAAAATACGGGATCATTAGGAAATATTTGTTGCGAAATTTTATGAAGGATCCTCACAAATCTAAAAGTGAAATATTTAATTGTCATTTTTTATTTCATGCAAAAGCCGATCAACTTTTTGAAAAGATGATATGGGTTCACCTTTAGACAATACTACTTAGCAAAAAAATATTTTAGTACATCCCATATAGTAATGGTTATAAGTGCTTATGTGAAATCTACTTTCAAGGCTTGTATCAATATCCAATAAGATACATCATCATTTCCAACATTATAGATGTCATGGGAAACATTGAATTCAATCAAATGTTGTTCCACATCTTCTAAATTGTTTCCCAAGTAAATGGGGAATTTCTTTGTGGGAATATTTGGCAAAAGGGAGGATCTCTCCTTGTAAGTTGAGAGGGATTCTCAACAAAATTATTTTCCTTTGGGGACATTTATTTGTTTTTGCAATTTCAACAATCTCTAGCAGGATTAGTGGATGAAACAATGAATCATCACAACATGAAGGAAGCTCTTTGGTGAAGTCACCACAAATTTTTTGTTTTAACTCTATAAATCGTGCAATGAAATCACCATGGCATTCTTCTTCAAAATCAAAAGGTGCAATAGTGGAGTTAGCAAGGAGTTCACCCTCCCGAAATTTGGACAGTGTGGAGTCACCAAGGAACCCGTCCTTCGAAATCTTGGATTGTTCTTAGTTCTTTGGAAATTACTACAACCAATCATCATTGAAAAAACAATAAATACAATCTCTAGTGCTAGATAACATACCTTAAACTATAGTTTCAAGAATCCAATTCATTCGATAATTGCTTTGAGATTTTCTTTAAAAACTTTCCATATCTCTTGGAAGATCTTGTTGTTTCTAGCACAATTGTGTCTTCCTTGAAATAGATTCAAACCTCTATGTTCATCTAAGGCTAAGAACTTCAAGACTTATTTATCAAACATTCCAGGCTTATGAAGAATTTAGATGTGTTGTCTCATTTTGTAATACTATCAAAGAAATGATTTGAAAGTGTGACCTTTCAATGTGGGACAACACATCTTCAATAGTTCAAAGTTATCCACAATTTTTTTCTACATCTCACTAGAATCCTGAACCAATAAAATTCTAGAGTTTTCTCCAAACAAATGTTGATCACTTTTTCTTGAAAGGGAAAAGGATCAAGACTAATGGTAATCTTTGTGGGAACCAAAGAACCCTTCATTTTTATAGAGGTGGTACTAGTCTTTCGAAGATTCTTATAGTGAAACTTCTTTCAATTTTTCTCCCGTTGATATATGACAATGGAAAGATACTAAATGAAACTTGAAACTCCAATAAGAATACATAAGTTCTTAATTTAACCATGTTATCATTCATGCATAGCTTGCTGCTTGAGAAAAGACCAAACAAATTTAACCATTTACAGAACTTGCACATAAATATTGTGTATACAAACGATTTTCACAACTAAAGATATCTTTTCTTCCACTCTATGATGTAAGTAAGAGAAACAATAAAAAAATAAATAAAAAAATTGATAGAAGAAGATAAAACAAAACATGACACACCTTTTGCAAAGAACTTTGAAAAAGTGTTGATTTACCATTTAAAAGAGTTTGTAAAAGATTATGTATTCAAAGCCCCACTCAACATCTGCTAAGACATACCTATACAAATCATATGATGCTTGACATGTAGTTCCCTGAGGCACTTTTCAGGGATAGATTCCAAATGTAAATTCTTTAAGCATAAAAAACAATATGGTCTATGGCTTTGACAAATTGATATGATATAAATAAACAAGAAAGGAAAACATGTGTTCTTATGAGCAGGGATGGGGTTCCTAAACTTGGAAATGAGTACAAGATCTTGGAAGACGAAAAATAATAATTAATTAATCAAATTCCTATTGAATTGGTTACAATGCCCTAATGACAAATGACTAATAAAATAAAAGAGATGAAGCTAGAGACTTTACTTGCAAATTGTGGAGGAACATATTCCTAATTTAAAACCTAATTATTTCTTTCATCCTTAATTAAATAACCATTTTGTTTCTTTTCTATTAGTTGCCTTGGTAGTTAGGGCTTTTCCCCCTTCCAATTTCTCACATACTTTTCCTTTAATGTAATCATGATTTTTCCATTCAATTAATGATTTATTAAATAAATCCTTAACAAATGTGCACTTAATAATTTGTTCCCTTAGTTGGGGTCCACTTTAGACCTTCATAATTTTTATTTAACAATTTTTTTCCTAAAATAATTTAATGCCATATGCCAAAAATAATTATGATTATTTTTTTTTTAATTTTTTGGGCCCAAGGATGGACATCTCATCTTCGGAAACCACTCCCAAGATGTTTTTCATGCCTTCAACATTTTGATGAGCTCTTGTTTGTGACCTTTGGATGTTTATAGCTCAAGTTATGATATTTAAAAGTCAAGATTCCAATTCAAGCTTACTAATGGTCACCAAATAGACCCCAACATTCTTTGAATTTCCAAGGAAACTTTTGTAAGATTCAGTGCCTAAAACCACACCCAAGTTGTCATTGATCCTGTGAAATTTTGCAACGAGGTCTTATTTATTCAATTATGACATTTTTAGTTCAAGTTATGGTCTACAAAAGGAAATTTAGTGACCATTAATTTACCCTCATGTGTGATTATGGTCCTTGATTTAGAAATTTACCATATTTATCCCACACGCATTATGGGAGGGAAACATGTGCTACTTATAAAGAAAAAAGGCTCTCTTATTAAATTTAAGAGTGAAAGTAGAGAGAGCCATGGAATAGAGTGTGATTAGTGTGACCTTTGGATGTTAATAGCTCAAATTATGAGCTTTAAAAGTCAAGATTCCAATTCAAGCTTACTAATGGTCACCAAATAGACCCCAACATTCTTTGAATTTCCAAGGAAATGTTTGCAAGATTCAGTGCCTAAAACCACACCCAAGTTGTCATTGATCCTCTGAAATTTTGCAATGAGGTCTTATTTATTCAATTATGACATTTTTAGTTCAAGTTATGGTCTACAGAAGGAAATTTAGTGACCATTGATTTACCCTCATGTGTGATTATGGTCCTTGATTTAGAAATTTACCCTATTTATCCCACACGCATTATGGGAGGGAAACATGTGCTACTTATAAAGAAAAAAGGCTCTCTTATTAAATTTAAGAGTGAAAGTAGAGAGAGCCATGGAATAGAGTGTGCTTAGTGTAACTTTTGGTCACCCAATGATCATGCCTTGTCACTACCCATCACTACCAAATGACATCTCATGGGTGGCCTAACCCCACCACATGTCAATGCAAGCTTCCTTCAATGGCATGTCACTACCATGTGTCATCTCCTAGTTCATTGGAGTATGTGTTGTGAAGTTTTCATCACCTAGTTCACTAGAGTATGCATTGGGAATCATACCATCACTATCCAACCCATCCATGCCATGTTCTATCTTGTGGGTGTCCTAACCCCACCACATCGGGGAAAGTTTCCTTCAATGATATGTAGTGACACCCCATGGGTGGCCTAACCCCACAACGTGTCAATGCAAATTTCATTCAGTGGTATATAGCTTCCACATGTCATCACCTAGTTGGTTGGAGTGTGCATTGGGACATTGTAATCACTTGGTTCACTTGAGTGTGCATTGGGAAGCATGCTAATAAAAATTGGAAGAGGAAATGGTAATGTCACACCCCATTGATAAATATCCAAACGATGTTTTCCAAGTATCATCCTACTGATGGATTGACCCCATCACATCATAGTGCAAGCACCATTCAATGGTAGGTTGTTGCCACATGTCATCCCTTGGTTCACCATTGTGTGCATTGGGAAGCATGCAAATCAAATATGGGAGAGGAAATGGTACTTAGGATACGGAGGCCACTTCATAAATATAGTAGGGAGGTTGATAGTTGCGACGTGTCATCCTGTGGTTTGTTGAAGTGTGCAATATTGGAAGCATGCTAGTGAAAAACGAGAGAGGAAATGGTACATAGAATAAGGAAGTTGCATGAAAAATATCATAGGGAAGTTACATGAAGGTTTGTGTTACAGGAGGATGAGAGGATGATCCATACATGAATGACTTATAGCCTACTTACTTCACCAACATTGGCCTTGTGTAGAAATATATTCTAAGCTTTGTTCTTAGGGTTCTTCAAATGGGGCTCATTGTTTCATTTCAACAATCTTTGGTTACAAGGTTGTTCATACTTCTCTCCTTGGCCAAAAGACCCATTGAGAATGAGAGTGAAAGAGTAAATAGGGAGATTAGGAAGGTAGGGGGAAGGCCAACAATCGTGTCCTTTCATTTTCCATTCATCAACCTTCTCTCCTATTTTATTTATTTTTATTTCATTTAATTATTGTTTTTCCTCTCACATTTGTCTCATTCAAAATTTACATTTGTTTGAAAATATTCATTAATTATTGAATTGCATTATAGATACCGAGTCTTACACCCATTCGTTATTTTGGATCCATTTCAGATCACACCTCCCCATTGAGAGGATTTTTGGTCTCCAAAATATCAAAGGAAACCAATCTGGGTCAATGTACTTCTGTTAGCTTCTCTAGAACATAGATCTAACTTTGTCTCCTAGCAACAAATCTAACTCTAGATCTAGATCTGACTTGTGGCTTTGGCTACTAGCTATGGCTCTATATGTAGTTCTGGCTCACCTGTTCCCGCATTGCATAAGTATGTTCATTGAATCTTAGCTATGAGAAATCTCCAAATCCAAACTTTGGACTCAAAATTCATTCCCATCTCCCTCTCAATCCTGGAGATAGTCCATATTGGTAGAAAATGAAGCCAAGTTGAATGTCGATGTGTGTTTAGTGCAACCCCAACAAACTATGCCATCACATATCAGTCCCTCAAAAGGAAGTGTGGTTTTCCCTCTCTTGCTAGGATCGATTTCTTCCTAGCATGCAACCAAATATCTAGTGCCTACACATGATTGCAAACACATCATGGGGTTCCCTTGAACTCCTCCCCCCAATGTCATTGATCCCCATGCATAAGTCTTTGGCACAATGTATTTAGGAAGGAAAAATTGTTTTGGAAGATTGTAGGTAGCAAATGGAATGGGGATGCCTTGGTGGTTGGAATCCACCCGTTTTCCTCTTTGATGGTGATGATGACCTCCTATGTTGCTATCATTGGACAACTTCTTCTCCTTGAATTGGAGATGTTGACAAATATCCATTTTTGTTAGGATTCACTTTCCACACTCTCCTCTTGGATGTGTAGTTTCTAGGGTGAAGCTCTGGGTGAATTCACAAATACTTTGCTTTCCATTGTCCACTCAACTTGCAGTGGTGGAAAAAATTTCTTATTGTTGCTACAAGGACTGCCTGACATACTCCTCTTCTCCATGTGCCTTTGAGTTTGTTTTTGGATTGGATAAGTCTTCTTTCCATTCCTCCTTTGAAATAAATCTATCATGCAGCATACAACTTGCTTCTCTTACTAAGATGCCACATGATGGTCTTTATTCCCATAGGAAGAACATGCCTCTGCATACCAACTCACAATGATATGTCCTCTATTCTTGCAGTAGTGACAAACAAGGGATGTATTTTTTGATGAAAACCTCTTGGTTTTCTTCTTTTTCTTGCCTTGGATGATTGGTTTGCTACTTCTTTTGAGTGATGGTGAAGGCTGAGTCTTCAAGCTCTTCTCATCACCACCCTTCACGTACTTGTTATAGCAATATTTGCCTCACCATTGTTATCTTTCACAACGGGCCTTTTTCCATTTCCCTATGCAGACTTATCATCCCTTTTTGATAAATCTAGAGCTAAAAATAAACATTTTTCCACATATATGCGCCCTATCAGCTATACAACAAGCGTATACGTAGGTTTCTCCACTACAACTCGGGTACATATGGATTTGTGCCAGAAAATACAAAAATGGAGTCGGGTTTCCATGTCACGACAAGAGATCTCTTATCCTTGGCCTTCCATATACTGGACACGTTCCGACTCGACCCTTCAGTTGCATTTTGAAGGCTATAAGAGAACAATTTCGAGCTATGGAAAAGAGGAGAAAGCATTCAACTTTGAGAGAAAAGTTACTCTGGAGAAATTACTTCATATTGAATCTACATCCCTTTGTCCCTCAAGTATGAACACGGTGTTCAGCCCCCAAGCTCTTTCCCTATTGTTGAGAGAATCTCATTGTCTCTCTCCTTTGAGCTTGCATTTGGTGGAGGATTGAAGTGGTGGAGGTCCAGTTGGAAGGAACTTGGTTCCTTGGTTTTGAATCGTGACGACACAAAAGTCTGTAATGTTGACACTTCTATTAATTAATTATTAATAGAAATAATCCTTTCCTGTCCTATTGGTATCGTGAAAATATATGATTATTATCCATGGGCATGTTTGTAATGTTTATTAATGGATTATGCTATCTGATGTGATAACCCCTTTACATTATCACTATATACTTGCTTTGCTTGTTTGTTGATAACTTATTGCAGGTATACAGATTTGGGTCAAAGTGCTCAATGGTGGAACACCATCAAACGTTGAATCGAGGTAGGGCTCTTTCTTATCTTTTTAGTTTATATATCATATAGTGGAATTGAGTTGATTTCTGCAGTCATACCTGTCTGTTGTGGTTTACCCTTGACCATAGAGATTTTTTCCCTCATAACAGAAATGGCGACTCCACTGGGAAGAGATCTTCCTTATAAGGGTTGAAGTACTTTTTCTTCTTGCATTTCTCTTTTTCCTTTGTGTTTCTTGTCGTATCACTGCTTGATAGGTTTTGTTTACTCTGAATCTGAGTTTTCAGCCTTTTTTCCCTTGCCTGGCCTTGTTTTAAATCATGCACACTCCTTTTTCCTTGACAGTCATGTACACACGCGTTCTGCCTCTCTGCAAGCTGCGTATATACACACTATTCTCCTGAACAATACCGTGTACCACTTTTCCTTGCTTGTTTTCTTGGTTTAGTGACTACTGGGTGAGTTTTGATGTTTGTTGAGCCTTCTTAGGTCTCTGTAGTGCCTGTTGAGCTTCTTTGGGTTGACAGGAAGCTTGTTGGGAGTTGAATTTATGGGCGTAGTCTTTCTCATTGTTTTTTCATTTTTGATTTGTCCTTGAACCCCGAGCTATTTTTCTTGGCTTCTTGGTATTCTGCTTGAGTTATTTCATTTATACATAGTAGAATTTTTTATATCAGGCCTCTTCTCAGTCCATGCATTTTCTTTCTGATATATTGAAAATAAAAAAAATAGGCATTTTGCATTGGTTAATATTTTTGTCTTTGAACCTTTATCATTAGCTTAGTAAATTTAGCGAAAGATTGCATTTTACTTCTGAATTGCAGAGTTGAAATTGAAAATTGCATTGTTTTTATTAACATATCATTCATTGAAAAGTTAAAGGTAGGCTTTGCATTATAGTCATATTTATCTTTTGCAGAGACATAACATCATGAGTTTCATTTCCATACCCTTTTGAGTAATCACAACCAATAAAATTTACGCTTTAAACTAAAATTGATTAGTCACGATTTTATTTTTAGGGTGCACAAACTAGTCTAGGATTTAGTGCCTTGGAATAGAATTTTGTGAGTAAACTTATCCAAGGAAATTAAATCAACATATGTGTCTGAGATAGGGAGTTGAGAAGTCCATTGTATAATTGGTAATATTAGGAGGATCCACTCACACTAGAGTTAATCATGAGGTTGCGTGAAGTTAGTTGAAGGGATACCCCCTGGATACTCGCCTAGCGTCAGAGATATTTTTGCATATTTATTTGTATTTGGGGATCTTGCTAGTACCCATACCTCTGTGAGAGGTGGTGCTTTCAAGGTTTCGAGATTTTCTACCCTACCCATATGGTGATCCGGAATTACGACTGCTCTCCTGTGCATCGGTTATACAATGGTTTATTAGTTGCTTGACTTAGGTATCTCATAGGTTACTTGTAGGGGTTATTCTGCTTGTACCCTGGGTCAGATACGGGTCAGACAACACAAAACCTTTATGGAGGATTACCTCTCAGGGAGGATCTGACCAACTGGTTGTTAAGCCCATGAGGGCCCCTATAACTGATTATGTTACCTCCAAAATTTAGCAGGGAATCTCAAGTCCCTCTTGGATGAGGCATACCTTCTTTAGCGAGGGAGGCCACTCAACCACTTTAGCCCGTTTTCATGCATATTGGCCATTTGAATTTTTGGTATTCTCTTTGACTACTAGTTGGCCTTAGGATATATTTGTATTTTTTAGAGTCATAAGTTGTTGTGGAGTCGGACCAGCTTCCCCGCCGGTTGCTACAATTACCACCGGATTTCGGGTTCTTGCCTTCTAAAAGGCGTAGAGTTTGTAGAAGTGGTGCACACACATCCACCTTTTAGACTTGTGGTTCCACAAGGATGAGTACTGAGTCTAGTCTTCAGAACACTAGGATTTATTCGACTCCCATACTCGCTATAGTTAATGGCACCCCTTCAACTCCTGCAACTGCTACAGTTGCAGTGTCAGAGACTTATACTAGTACTATAGCTCAACCTATAGTTAATGCTTCATATTTTTCCTCGAACCATTTTGGGGGTTTCGGTCACTCACCGGGTTACAATGTTTAGTCCATCCTTGTGGCTTCTAGTCCATTTTCTTATGGTATGCCTAACTTCATGTCACAATTTTTGACTGCCATCCCAGCTGTTGGCCCCAACGCGAGCCTTGGACTTGGGGGCACTACACCTCCTTACACTCCTTTTCCGTTTGGTGGTTCTCATATCTCCCAAACAAATCCTAATTTAGGAAGTGTCGCTTTTCTTAACCCAGGGTCTAATCCTTCTACAGCTAGATGGAACAACCCAGTTGGAGGACAAGTTTCGCCTTACATCCCTACCTCCTCGGTGCCAATTCCGACCAATAATTTTGGCATGAAGAATCCACTTCAATCCTCTGGGTTCCCACCTGGAGGAGGTAAGTCTTACACTTTGGGCAACCCCCAACCCGGATCCAATCCGGTTGGGGGCAATTTTCAAAACCCCCATCTCGATCTAATCCGACCGGGGGAAATTTTCATAATCCTTATCAGAACATTCATGTTGGAATGATGCCCAACCCGTCTTATACGAATCAACCTGGAGGAGGGCCTTATAATTATGGACAGGGTTTTCGTCCTTACCAAAATCTTGGATGGAATGTAGTTCCTAATGCACAATCTTTCGCGGGAGGGTGGGGCCAGATGTCGCAACCTCGTCTCCCTTTTCTGGCCATGCTTAATCTGCCAGACTTGTCTAAGTTAATGAACGAACCAGTGAGTCATGATCCCACATGGCCCCCTATCCCTACCAAACTTCCGTCAGACATTCCAAAGTTTGAAGGTAAGAATGGAGAGGACCCTGGTGATAATGTCACTACTTTTCACCTTTGGTGCTCATCGAATTCTCTGAACCATGATTCTCTATTTAGATTACGGTTGTTTCAACACACTCTCATTGGAGTTGTGTCACAATGGTATATTCAACTACCTAGGGGGACATACGGGTCATTCCATCAGTGGGTTCTATCCTTTCTCAACCACTTTCAATTTCCCATTCATTACGATGATGGCGTTGAACTTTTGTCGAATCTACGCCAGGGTACCGACACTCATATCTCGGACCATATCCAGGAATGGCGTAGATGGAGGCAGTTGATTAAGACTCCTATACCCCTGAACTTTCTTCTAGAATGGTTCCTAAAGTATTTTCACGCTCCTATCTCGAAGGACGTTGCTACTTCTGGGGTCTTCAACGAGGAAGAAGCTATATTTAGAGCCCATCAACTCCATTTGATATACGCTTAGTCTGGGATGTTATATCATCTTCTTCCAGACGCACCGCAGGAAAATCACGATCCTAGACAAAATCCCGGACCTCATGCCGATGGAATTGTAGGGTCTGCCAATGTAAAGTCCACAGACTTGGTAACGAAGTCTGCTAGAGGATCAAATTCATTTGCATCCTCCAAACCCACCCAATTAGCAGATGTACATTCAGTGAAATTATCGAAGAACCCAAATGGTGACCAGCAACCAGATGGGAATAAAAAGAAAGTTCGAAACAATCGTAAGGGTGGAAAGAATAATAATAAACCCAAGGACAAGGATAATAATGGGAAACATAATGATAATGTTGGAGAGGGAAAGAAAGAGAAATGTAAGGTAAAGTTTCCTTGTAAACTTTGTACCGATGACCACCTTACACATTTATGCCCCAAACTCGTAGAGGCTGCGAGGATTTTAAATCTACCGCCTGTTGTGCTGACGAATCCATTCCCACACAACCAACACTTAGCCTCAAGCTCTTTGAACGCCGTAAATGCGTCCGGTGGAAGTCAAAACCCACCGTCGCAAGATGGCGACCGTGTTTGTATCAATATGGTCGACACGAAAATAGATATAGCCACCCGCTCTCAATATTATAGCTCTTCAAAAGCTAGTACCAGTCTAGAAGCTCCCCCTCCCCCTCTGGAGACAAACTTACAGATTGAGAAACCATAGCCACCACCTCGTATTCTGAAAGGAGTACTTAAGCACTCTACCCACAAATCTAATGCTAGAGCCGCCTAGAAAAACTCTATTGTTGAGGATTTGGGCCAAACCCCTTGTGTGATGTCGACTTTGGAGGTACTTCAGATGTGTCCATCACAGAGGAATGCCTTACCCTCTACCTTAGGATCTCTAGAACCTAGTGGCTCGAAAGTTATCAAATTTGACATCACGGATGCGAAGCCTCGCTTACCCTACCATGTGGCTTTCCAAATCCATGTGGAGTATTCCAAGTATACTATCAAACGAGCAATCATTGATGAAGGTGCTGCCACCTGCGTGATGTCCCTGGTCTATTGGAAATCTCTCGGTTCTTCGACCCTTTCCAAGTCGTCGAACATGTTGACTGCATTTGTCGGTCATTCTTTCTGCCCTCATGGTATTCTCCCCGCCTTTCCGGTCCAGTTAGGTGGGAAGATGATAGAGGTGGAAGTAGAGGTAGTTGATGCACCTCTCAATTATAACCTGTTACTAGGTCACAATTGGACCTATGCTATGGTCATTGTCATATCGTTCGTCTTCCATGTACTTTGGTTTCCTCATCAAGGAAAGATCGTGACTAACGACTAGTTATCCTTTGCGTACTCTAGTACTAACGCATCTATTGAATCGTCGATCCTTGTGATCAACAATTCTCAGCCGACAAATGAGAATATTGGTGTTGGAATGTATTCTTCCCTCATAGGTACTTTCGACTTCTCGGCACCGATTCACCACATTTACACCATGTCTAGTAAGCCCGCTTCTGCAGGGAAGTCCATTCCTTTCCGCACTTTCTATTTTAGTGATCCATGGACCCTACCTTATCCGACTTTGTCTTATGAAGGACAGTTGCATGTTGGCATGGCTATGCCACTATCGGCAACGGAGATTGCGTATCAAGCTGTTCTTGACTCTTCCATCGATCCTGATCCTGTTACCTCGTAGATGGATGAGGAGGATCTTGTTATTAGGCCTGTATGGGCCACCTCGTTATCTTGTTCGCATGATTTCCTAGATGAGACTTTGCCTTCGGACAAAGCCATCCTCGAAGCCATGAATGGTTCCAAGAGACCTTGGGATGACATGCATCATCGATCCTATTTTCTCCCAAGTCTTGAAAGAATCGAGCAAGATGACTTTTGTTCTACCCTAAGTGAGATAGTCGATCACGCCATAGTTCCACTTGATACGCACGACATTTATGCCGAAGGAAATATGGCGAGTATTTATCCTACCATCTCGATCGATATCTCTCGTACCCCTGGCAATATTGAGAATGTAAATATAGGTGCAGATTGTCCGCCAGAAGAAATTCTGATCTACACCAATCTCTTCAAAGAATTTCGATATGTATTTGCTTGGTCATATGAAGATATGCCAGGGATCGACCCTCAGATTGTCGAACATGAGATTAGAACTTACCCGTATGCTAAACATGTTCGACAACATCTTAGAGTTGTGAATCCTAGGAAGGCCCCTGCTATTAAGGCAGAGGTGGAGAAGCTGCTTAACATTGGATTCATCTACCCGGTTCCCTTGACCGAATGGGTATCCAATCCCGTTCTTGTGAATAAAAAGAAAGGAACCATCCGTGTGTGTATGGAATTTCATGACCTGAACAAGGCTTGTCCTAAAGATAACTTCCCCACACCTTTCATTGATCAGATTCTCGATGAGTGTGCAAGAAGCGAGATATTTTCTTTTATGGACGGATTTTTAGGCTATAACCAAATCCAGATCAAACCTGAGGAACAACACAAGACGACATTAATATATCATTGGGGTACTTTTGCATATCGGAAAATGCCTTTCGTCCTTAAAAACATCGGAGAAACCTTCCAATGTGCCATGAATTTTGCTTTTCACGATCTCAAGCACATAGTTGAAGCCTACCTAGATGATCTTGTTGCTCACTCTCGCAAGAGAGTGGACCATGTTATACACCTTCGGCTAGTTTTTGAAAGATGTCGTTACTATAGAATTTGGCTAAACCCTCATAAATGCATATTTTGTGTTAAGTCTGGCCATCTCTTAGGATTTTTAGTTTTTGAGACTGGGATCATGGTAGATCCTCTTAAGGTTGAGGCAATACTTCAGTTGCCTCCCCCGCACACAATTAGACAACTTCAAGGTTTACAGGGAAAAGCTAACTTTCTACGTCGGTTCATAGTGAATTATGTCAATATTACTAAGGCTTTCATGAACCTCTTGAACAAAGACACCCCCTTTATCTGGGATGAGCGAGCCCAGGAGTCTTTCGATGCATTGAAGAAAGCCTTGGTATCAGCCCTGTTATCCCCGATTTCTAGGGATAACTAGGAGATCATGTCTCGAGGCCCACAGGTCCTAGACATGGAGTACCGAGAGTAGGATTGACCTGAGCATATCCCTGGAGGGCCCATCCTTCTTCTTCTTCATCAAACTTGTCCTGTCAGCAACAATAGCATCCATCACCATCGACTTGGACTTGCATCANACCATTGTTGGGGGGGTTAACAGGGTGCCCTAGCAAGCTTGTACCCATAGGTTTTTGTTAGCTACCAGGGGGGATTTGAAGAGCCATCGTCTGCTCCCACCATATTATCATTTTACATCTTATCTCCCATTCATCCATCCCATTCCCCTAGTCCGGGCAGTAGGATGACCTATTTGAGGGGTTACACTTTGTCCTATGGGAAGAAGGGGCTAAAGGCCCAGGAGGTAAAAGTATCTGGTAAAAGATAAAATCCATAGGAAATAAAACCTAGAGATGCCTTGCCCAGGGATCCCCAAGAAGGCAATAAAAGGCCTCTTGATAAGAAACAAAAG
>SNQJ01S0055772.1:12921-39596 GCA_010110895.2 Picea sitchensis
CCGGGCAATCATTCTTTCGAAGTTCACAGTTGTGAGCAGTTTCGAAGAATGGTCTGTTTTGGAGGTTGATGCAGGATAGATATTCCTCGAGGGTTATACATTCTCTCCAGGTTACACTTTGTTTAGTGTCGGAGGAATGGCCTAGGGTGGGGAATGGTCCAGACAGTTATTCCTTAGGGCAGATTCATTCTCTCCAGGTTACACTTTGTTTAGTGTCGGAGGACTGGCCCAGTGTGGGGAATAGTCCAGGCTCAGTAATCAGGGACAGTCATTCCTTAGGGCAGACTCATTCTCTCCAGGTTACACTTTGTTTAGTGTCGGAGGAATGGCCTAGGGTGAGGAATGGTCCAAATATTTCTTAGGGTTTATACATTCTATCCAGGGTGCACTTTAATTAGTGTAGGAAGAATGGCCCAGGGTGAGAAATGGTCCAGGTTCAGAAATTAGAAATAATCCTTATTCCTTGTTTGAGAAGATTGGGGTAGATAGCCCATTGTTGATATTCTATACTGAGGGCATACATTCTTTCAGATCTCACAGACGTGAGTGAAAGATTGGACCAAATGATTTAGTTTTTATCATAACATTGTTTCTATGCAGGTTGCTATCAGATGTTTGTTATGAAGAATATATGATAGTAGATGTAAACTACTGTGGTGGATATGTTCCACTACTTGTGAGGCAGATATTCTTTCAGAACTTACAGATGTGAGTGAAAGATTGGCCCGGAGACTGCTTATCTCCATACAGTAGAGATATACTACTGTGGTGGATGTGGTCCACTGTTCATGAGGCAGATATTCTTTCAGAGCTCACAGATGTGAGTGAAAGATTGGCCCAAATAATTCAGTATATATCATAACATTGTTTCTATACAGATGTTTGTTATGAAGACTGTATGACAGTAGATGAGGACTACTGTGGTGAATATGTTTCATTGTTCGCAACCATACGTTGCTGATCAAGTACTTGTGTGTTACTTGATGTGGTAGTGAATCACTGAATTGTAGTTATATACTACTATGAATAGACACAACTGTTCTCTATCCTTGTTCTAATTGCCTTGAAGACTATCGACAATTTATTGGAGATAATGATCATTCAGATGAATGATGAACATAGATTTTCTAGACGAAAAACAATTCATAGCTTTTACTCCTCTTGTATCACTCTATGGTGAGAGTGACTTATCCAACATCATGTCTAATTACTCAGATGAAGTATGGTTTCGAGAGATGATGCAACTGATAGTGATGGTGATGCTCATGATCTAGTCATGAAATAGTTTAGATGACTATATTGATGCTACCGGGTAAATGGTATGTTTTGTGCTCAAGTCCATTACCTGTAAATACCTCTCTAGCTAGGAGGGAATGTTAATATTATGGTAGCTGCGGGAGGTATTTACCTCCATGTGTGAACCTGACGAGAATAGAAGACTCCGGGAAGCAAGAGAAACCCTAATGAGTTGGCTAATAACCCTAGAAGCCTTGTCGGCTGAAGAAGATATTTTATATTAGGTTATTAGCTTCCAAGAGAAGAAGTCGGCCATAAATAATAATAATATACTGAACAGACACATACCCAGAAGGAGAAGTCGGCCCCAACAAAACTGGCAGGACTACTATAAATACAGGGCGCCAGTTCTCATTTGCAGCATCTCAGAATTGCAGTTCTGCAGTTTGGTGCGCACTACAGTTGCAGTCTTGTGCGCAGGTTTGGAGGAAGAGCTGGTGCAGCTGCAACAACGACAAGTTTTCAGTATTGGCTTGAATATCTCTTGGCTAGGGTTTGGGACTATCTGATCAGTCTTTTGTGTTGCGCTATTCTAGGAGAGAGGTGCGCTACCCTTTGTTTGGATATCTAGCCTATGGTTTGCTTCCGGAGGAATTCTCAGTCAAGGTTAAGGTGCTCGGAGGGAGGCTTCGACCTATGGTTGGGTGACAAAGGTATCGTCAATGGTAAAACGAGCACACCATCTTCTATATTCTAACATTAGGTACTCATCTGGCTACCAACCCCACAACATCTGGGACTGCAGCATCCAATAAGACATGATTGAAGTGGACCCCAAAGCTCCATGAACGTTTTGTGGAAGCTGTTACTCAACTTGGTGGTGCAGAGAGTGAGTAATTTAGGACCTTCAAAAGGCTAAAGTTTTAAATCATGAATCCTTGTTTATGAATTCTTATAAAAAATATGTATTCTTTTTGCACTATCGCTTGCATCTAGGAGCCACTCCAAAAGGGGTTTTAAAGTTTATGGACTCAGAATGCTTGACAATTTATCATGTTAAAATCCACCTCCAAGTTTGTTTTAGAAAGGCTGGTTTTAGGGTCTAATTTATTTTATCACATTTTCACATTTGTTTTACTAATAGTTCTGTGTCTAGTTCTAATTTGATTGTTAATTGACTTGCAGAAGTATCATATTTCCAAGTACATTCCAAAGCATGCAGAAGGTAAATTGAAATTCTTTCTTGTTATGAAAATTTCTATGTACATTACGAGCAATGCTTTATGATTTTGTACAAGCTACACAAAGTAAGGCCTATATGATGGGATTGAGGTAGGCATCTTCATTGCACTTTGCAATGTAAACTTGCAATTGTTGTTTTTCAGAACATACATGCACGAGAAAAGAAGAGATAAGTTGCACTGTAAACTCTATTCATTTCATCATAGAAATATATTTACAATACAAATTTTATCCCAAATTTGGACTGCTGAGTAATAATAGGGATAAAAATAGGCTAACTCAAAATTGGTTTGGTCCCTCTAAAACTGTCACTCACTTGTAAATTTATACCTGCTTATATTTTTAGCAAAGTAGGTTTCCCAAACCAAAAGTGGGAATTAGATCTTTAACAACCCCCCTCAATGACCATTTTGAAACTTTTTCCCAGGGTGCAGGGACCATGTATTTGCCAAGTTTCAAACTAGAGACCGACGTTGCTGAGCCTAGGTGATGTTGAGGTCTGTTGTCCACGGAATTGCATGAAAATACAAGGGAATCTTCAGAACCCACGCTATTCGATCGCGAGACCTCCCACATAAATTTAGTTTATTGGTAATTATTTTTAGCAAACAAATCCAATCCCAATGTCGAGTACATTTTTCTTCAATGACAGACGCCAAATGGATCTGTGAGTAGGACGAAGGCCAAAGAGATAGAAAGGCACCTAAGAAGACATAAGCAGAAAAATAAAAACAAGGTTTCTCATGGCATCCAATCTGGAAACGACAATGAGGGTGAAGAGCAAAATGACAACGAGGGTGAAGAGAAAAATGACAAGGAAGCAAAAAGGTATCTTAAACATTGTTGAAGTGTTTTGATGGATTTTTGATAGATAGGGTTTGGAGAGTTTTCTTTGCTGGTTTAAATTATGTTCTAAAAGTCCAATTGCAATTTAATATTTTTTCATGTCCAAATTTACCATATAATAATCTTGTGTTTCTTGTACTGATATTGTATTTGTTGTATAAAAAAATGTTGTTAATCATGGTTGATTAAGAAGAACATTCAATCTGCTTAAATCTTAACATGGATATCTAATGATAGGAGCGTGCACATGTAATGTAATCAGGTCTATAAAAAAAAGGGTTCATAATTCATAATTATAATCACAAGTAATCCATTCAAAGAAATAGTTACAGGTCGCTTAACTGACCTGGGATTCGTATGCATGGCAATTGATCTTCAAATCCAAACGCATAAGCAGGCGTAAAGCAGAGAGAGGTTCGAAGCTATATTCGTTCAATGCATGTACATTCAATTTTCTTTTTCTTTATATTTTTTATATGTATAATTAAAACTGAATTTTTTATATTCTTATCGTTTTTATATTCTTTATATAAGTATAAATGAAACCGACTTGCTGCCTGTTGAGTGTCGTCTTCACCATCCTCACTTGCCTATTGTGTGCTTGTGTTTTAAATGCACCGTGCATATTCTTAAATGAAATCCTTTATTGACTTTTGCGTTTGAAATGCATTGTGCATGTTGTTCTTAAATGAAACTCATTATTAATGGGTGATTAAATGCTGCAACAAGATCATGTATGTCTAACAGTAGGAAAATATGTCATACATTAGAATAATGTCATAACATTAGGAAAATATGTCTAACATATCTTCTAACTTTGAGAGACTTAGTGTGATTTTAGCTATATACAACATTTTTATAATATAATATAAGATAATTTACCTAAAAATCTTGGTTGCAAAATTCCGTTATATCCAACATTTTAATAATATAGGATAATCTACCTAAAAAGCTTGGCTACAAAATTATGTTATATCAAAATGGGTATAGAAAAGTGACATTGATGGGAATCTCACTTAGTGGGTTCTTAGCTACCTACAACATCCATACTCCCTTAATGAGAACGCTCCCTTAATGAGCGAATGTAAATGCCAAAGTAGTGAAGGGAAATGTACATACTATTATGTAGGTATTTTTTTTTAAACACCCAAAACATGGCAATGAAATAAATACCTATTTCTGAAAATCAATACAACACAGTGTGAAAATGTGTTGCAAATATACACATTAGATATAAAATGGTCAAATTAGCTTCAACCTTTGCACCTATTTGTATCCATAGCTCAAATATACACATATGTAAATGGCAATGACCTAATCTATCATTATACAATATATAAAAATTATAAAAATGGTAATTGCATATCTTTTTAGGAATCTCAAAGAAATCATTGCAAATATTGTCATAACTTCAGAAATAAACATTAAAACCCTTTGCATATTAAATCAGGTTGAAGTTTACGTGTGTCTTGGTTTTCAACTCTCAAACAACCTCAAATGGAAACACTCACTTGAAAGTTAGAGGAATTGACTTCGATATATAGTTAGTTTAGTGAAGTGAAAAAGGTTGCATATTAAACCATGTTTAGGTATATAGTTAGTTTAGTGAAGTGAAAAGGTTGCATATTAAACCATGTTTAGGTTTACATGGCTTGGTTTTCAACTTAGTGTCATTGTGGAAGTAATGATGGGATAAATAAATAAGTGGCTTGGTTTTCAACTTATTGTCATCATGGAAGTAATGATGGGATAAATAAATCTTTTTGAAAGGCTATATAAAGAATAAGAAATGCACATGAATGGAAAGTGGAATGTCCTAGTATTGAAATTGAAATTGTGGGATAAGGAAAAACCTTTAACATGCCTTGGAAAGACTTCGAAGAAGTTAAGTCTAGTAGTCATTGTCGAAATGTTGTTCGGGGAGTGTAATAGAAATTAGATAGCATTTGGCGTTTCTTTACAACAATAGCATGCAATGTAAAAACAATATGTTCTACTTTGAAGACACACTAGATGCTGAAGTCAAACTTATTCTGATAAGAATATATTTTCTGCTACTGAAAGACACACCAGATGCTGAAGTCAAACTTATTCCGGTAAGAATATATTTTTTGCTATTGAAAGACACACCAGACACTGAAGTCAAACTTATTTCCATAAGAATATATTTTCTGCTATTAAAAATGTTGCTATATTTTTTAAAATTTTATCAATTTATTATAGCTTTGTATTTTGCAATGTTACTATTTTTTTGAAATTTTATCAATTTAATATAGCTTTGTATTTTGCATTGAATAAGAAAATGAAATCTTGAAGTCTAAAACATCAAAGGCTAGTAAGAGCAAGAGAATAATCACGGAGAAACATTCACCTATGATTCTAAGACATATAATTATAAAAAATATAAAAAGTGGAGAGAATGAAAATATTAACATTTGAGAGAAAAAAATTCTTAAATTTCTTTCAATAGTTAGATATAAATATGCTTTTGTATAATTATTACTATATTTATTAATACACTTTCATTAGTGAATTTGTTTTATTGTTGCTTCTCTTTTGTTTATGTATTAGTGAATTTGCTTTATTGTTTGTTCTCTTTTTGTTTTTCCTCTCATACATAAAAAAGAAGCAACACCAACACAAATCCGCTAATAGAGACACGAGCTATGTTAACGAGCAAGTCAACTACTTTAAGAAAATGGTATAAAAAGTCGAGTAAACTCTATTTTCAAATTTCTCTTTTCATCAACCATTAAAAGATCCAATTAACTAATGTATTGCAATGTACATACAAATGTCAAGAAAGAGAACACAAAGGAAATTTTGAATAAATATATGGATTATTATTATTATTAAAATATAATGATGATGATTATAATATCAATCATACCTTAAAGAATTATTTGGTTTTCTTTTGCAACAAGACATTGTTTAAGATCGAAAAATATCTTGCAAGAGTGAAAGTGTGTCCAGTTATTCTCTATTTTTTTGTTACATCACAATTTCTCTTTAAATTTAGATGTGCTAGTATTTTTAATGGTATCAATATTGTGTAAAGTGCCTCTTAATCTCCAATTATTTAGCCACAAATTAACTTCTTTATACCACCCTCTAGTAAATTATAAGTGGTAGTATTTTTAATGATATCAATATTTTGGGAAGTAACTTCTTCTATTATTTAATTTTTAAACAATGCTCTTATAGCAGGGGAGTAGCGAGGTGCTCTACAACCCAATATGGAGGAGACGCTGTCACATTTGTGATGTTATATTTTACATTAAACATTAAGAAAAATTAAATTATTCTTAATTAAAAAAATAATAACAATAATATAATAAAGTTGGCTCAATTAAATGAAATGATAATTTTTTTTTTAAGAAATTTGATCCCTCTGGCTACTTTATAAATCCTGTTTAAAATGAATCTATACTTGTAAATCCTAAAGTATTTAGTTTCAAATGACTTCGAAAGTTATGGTTATGGTGAAGTTATTTTTTATTTTATTTTATTTATTTAAAATTTATAAAAATGATTAATTAATTGTTGAGATTACACAATTTATGTGTAATAGGTTTTTGAAGGGTGTTGAATTTATTTATGTATTAAAAAATACAATTTTAATAATAAAGTTACAATTTGATAAAAAAATTTATAATCAAATTTTAGTTATAATTACTAAAAAAAATCCAAATCATATAACATTTAGAATTATTCTCTTTCCCTTTATTCCCATTAATAAGGAGATAAAAGAATTCTAACAAATCAAAGGCAAGGGTTACACTATATTGCCAACCATTATAGGCAAACTAATTTTTTTAATCCCAATATGTAGTTAATAAATCTAGGTGTTGTCTAACTGTTTTACTTTTAGTTGGAATTCTAGGATATAAATCTGCAAGAAATCATTTTTTTTTGTTATTTAAAATTCATTTTTGAATGTATAAATGGATTTAGCTAAAAAAAAAACTTATAAAACATTAAAATTACACAAAAATAATCACTCAAATCTATGGATTTAATAATTTCTCATCAAATATCCTTTGAAAAAGAAATATATATATATATTTTTAAACTACTACATAAATCCTCCTCCAAGGTGGAATGTGGTGAAATATGAGTGGAGGGTGATGTAACTTGGCATAAATCCAGATGAGAACGAATGTAAGGTGATCTAACTTCCAACCCTACGAGGATGGGACAGAGACAATCCTTACCCCGTGAAGTGCGGTCCAATTTCTTAAAAGCCAGGCCTACAGTTTTGTCACCGGAAAAACACGTGGCAAACATCAAAATTCCTACCATGCTGGCACAAAGTTGGGCGCCAGTTACCATCCCCGTTAACATGCTCGAGGAGTTCTTTGCTTCACGGATCGAATAATCTATTAAAAATCGTCCAATGATGACGTCCGGGGTCGAATCCACGACATACATGTGGAGTTACAAATACAGGCAGGAAGCAGGGCCGGAGGCTTGAAGCAGCCATGGATATTGGTAGAATTTGCAAGGCCCGTGGAAGGACTCCGTTTGCATTGCTTCGGCATCCCTGTGAACAACGATTGCCGAGATCATTCATCAAGTTATCTTCCTCTTCTTCTGCATCGCTGTTCTCATGCAAAAGCAAGAATATTGCAGCTTTAACGTTCAATTCTAACTCCGACTCGAGAGGAAGAAGGCACTTGTGCGGGGTTTCGAACTCGTGGCGGTCAAGGATGGACGTCGCTCCTCTGCAGACTGCGCAGGTGGATTTTCCGGTCAGGTTTTATCCTATTTTTTGTGTTTTCCGGCTTGGATATCGTTTTTCATGTATGAAATCTGGATTATTTTCTTGAATTTTACATATTTTAACTGCATCTTCTGATAGAATCTTTCGTAGCATGAAGTTTGAAAATATTGCGAATAAGGGAAAACTTAGGTGCTAAATTTTGTTATTTGGCTAATTTTTTTTGCCAAAATCAATTTTGTTGATTTCCACTTTTTTAAAAACGTTTTATAATTAGCAATTTAAGTAGTAAGATTGGCCACTCTTTCTACACTCAAAGATTTTTTTTTTGGGAGAAAAAAATTCATATGAAAAAATAATATATTCTGCAGATACCGTAGCACTACCTGAGAGATAAAAGATTGATACTCGACTGAAAACTTTGGACTGTTCCTCTAAAAAAACGAGTGCTGTAACTTTCTCCAGTGCTAATACTTTATGTTTAGTTTTTTACAGAGACCTCGACTGAAAACTTTGGATTGTTCCTCTAAAAAAATGAGTGCTGTAACTTTCTCCAGTACTAATACTTTATGTTTAGTTTTTTATAGAGACCTGGACTGAAAACTTTGGACTGTTCCTCTAAAAAAATGAGTGCTGTAACTTTCTCCAGTACTAATACTTTATGTTTAGTTTTTTATAGAGACCTCAAGGGTTCATTTTTTTTTAGGAAATGTACTCGCGGAAAACCCTCAGAATACTTCCCCATGTTCCATGGATGGTAAGCGGGATAAACTGTCGACCCTGATTACGGGTCCTCGTCCTGGGCGAATCAAGAAAGTCGAACCCATTACCAACAACAAGCATGATAAACTCCTGTCTGGCTCTAGACCAATTGAGCTAACCCTTGGGGCTATGAGGCCACTAAGGTCCATATATGTCAAAAATAGAGGATCCAGGACTGGCCATACATACATATGAGTCTGAAAATCATAAAATAAGACAAGAAAGTACAAGGCTCTCTACATAAACAGCAACTTCAGTGAAATCAGTTGAAAAAAACCTGTTCATTCCTTTTACCAAATACGACTTTGGAACAGATATTGGTGCAAAGGGAATACATATAGAACTGAACTGTCCTGCAGGCTGCTTGTATACCTCCAAATGCTCAAAAAAGATATACATATGAGGGAAAATAACTCCAAAAACCATCATGTGAAGAAAAATTTAGAAGAAGATTCTTTCTACACTGAGCATGCCTCCACTTTACTGTGGGAGAAGAATAAAAAGGAAAAAACAAAACAGTCCCCTTGGATGATCATATAACTTCTTCAGGGGAAAAAACTGTTCTTCATAAGATGAGCAGCTGGAAAGGAATGAATTAGATGATGATGTTGAAGTGATGCTCCTGAATAGGATCACCATCCTTGACTTCGAGCCATGACCCTGAACCTTCAGTCATCTGAATTCCTTTCTTTGACTTTGCATCTGCTTCCCTGTTAAGTTTCTCTGTATACATGTTCAAAGGAGACTTAGTTAAAGACAGTCAGGGAATTTTAACCTCATAAAAGATTGGAGATAGAAACAAATTTTCCATTTTGCTTTTTCCATTCATCCAGTTTATAACAATATGAGAGTCGTGCTGCCAGTTTTAGGAGAAGTTTTAAAGCATCGAGTTCTGCAAAATTATTGGATCCTTGCCCTATCCAGCACTGAAACTGGCGACATGTGTATGACTGATACCAGCACTGAAACTGGCGACATGTGTATGACTGATATGAATTATGCCTCCCGCTCCACTCCTTTTTGGGTACCTTGACTAGCCCCATCAGAGTACCCCCAGGCTCCTTATCTGTCTATTTGAGGGTGAGTCTTCTGCCTAGGTACTGAGATTTTGGATACAGATTTGAAACTAGAAAAGATAATTTTGGCTTGAGTAGAACATTGAATTGGTAGATTGTTTTTATCCTCAAATATCCCTGCATGACAGGCTAACCATATTCCCTAGGAGATGATTAAGGAATACCTTTTAATTCCTTCAAGGCTGGATTCTGAGTCCATAACCTAAGACATTCTTCTACAGAGGTCCTCTACCAGCTGTTCTTACCTGTTTAGGAGTCCATCTCACTCCACACTTCTTACCTGTTTAGGAGTCCATCTCACTCCACACTTCTGGAATAGGGACAGGTAGTGAGAAGATGCAATATGTTTTCTTCATTATTTTTGCAAAGAACACATCTGCTAGGACCTTCTTTGGTCCTTTTCTGGAGATTTTCCCCTGTTAAAGCCTTGTTTTGATAGCCAGCCACATAAAGATTAGGGACTTCAAGGGAGCTTTAATCTTCCATATATCCTTCCACCACCACTGAGTATCTTCTGGCCATCTAGGGGTAAACATAGCTTTATACCCTAGTTTTGGGTTATAGATCCCTAGGGATGGGTTCTTAGACCACACCAGCTCATCTTCTGAGTCCTTGATTCTCACATGACTCATCTTAAGCTTAGCAGTGTAGGCATCCCTCCCAATCTGTTCGTTACCTTCTAATCCTAGCTGATCAGCCTTCTTCCAAACTTGATGCAAAATAGATGAAGTATCTGGTGAGGCTGCTTGAGCTAAAGTGTAGATTCCTTCTCTGTGCAGTGCTTTAATCATGGCTTCTGATAGCTTTTAGTCTTCACCACTTCCCACCCAGGGATCTATTTTGATTCTTACCTTGTCATCTTTCCCTATCTCCTAGACTACCTAGTTTCCTACCAGAGAAAAGGTTTGCACCATTGACTTTTGTTGACAACCATACCTGCACCATTGCTGGATTTTTGTTGACAACCATTGCTGGATATAATTGCATGCACATCCTTCATGGGTTGTTAGGTTTGCACTTTTTATTGGTAATGCTTCTTAATCTCATTGTATTTATCAATATGGTACAAATTTACGTTCCTTGCTTTTGGGAGCAGCTAATGATGTAAAAGAATCTGGTAGTCATGCATCTTATTTTGCATTTTTAGTTCTATGTTTTTGGATTCAATGTTAATGAGCCTCTATAATTTTTTACCAAAGTTGTTAGTGTCTTGCAGATTTCAGAAACATTTTTCAGGAATGCATTGGCATCAATGGAGAAAACATATCTTAGCAAGAATCTAACAGTTAGTTCTGTTCTGGATTTTGTTCGGACATATGATGGGGGTCAAGTTTGCTATGATCATTTTGCCTTCCGCACATTTAATGTATGAATTTAAGTCTCTCACATTGATTTTTATGTTTAGTCTTGTTAACTATTTTCCATACTACATTTTATTTACATCGACAGAACAGTAGCATATAGCTTGTAGACCAATGGTTATTTTGATTCCTGAACCAAAAATTCAATCCAACATATAAATCTTAATACGACCTGTTTTTCCTTTTGTCCTTGAAGGTGGACAATTGTGGAATCAGTGCACTTGCACAGTTTTTCCTTGATTTTGGCTACATTACTCGTGGAGAATTAAGTTTTCCTGGAAAGCATTTGAGAGCACTATGGTTTTCTCCACCGCAGCATCTTTTGGATTGCAATGGAGAAGGTGTAAATGGACCGTTGCCAAGAATTTTTATCTCAGAGCTCCTAGTTGACAAACTAAGTCCTGAATCTCAGGTCTGTAATTGCATAAAGTTGTCTTCAGTTCAAATTATTTTGTTTTCTAAGAATGACAATGCTTTCCAAAAAAAATGGTCACTTTATTTTCATTTTTATGGTTGAGTAGACTAGTCCAGTGTTGTCTTATAGTATATACCTTTTTTCTGTGCATTGGATGTTTAATTTCTCTCTTAAGATTTTGTGAATAAACATTATTTACGTGACCAAGTAGATGGTTTTATGCCCTTTTTATTTCCAAGAAAAAAAAATGTATTTTTATTTGAGATAAACAAAAATACAGTACTCAGGTGCTCTAGGCACAGTCCAGAATGGATCATCCACAGATAGATCTTTTCAGAATCTTTCCCTGTGGTAGTACTTCCAGAAAAATCCACAGCCTTCATAATATCAAGTAAACAAAACATAGACTTAACAGTCCCCAATACTATCATATTACAAGTTCAAAAGAAGTTTATAAATCATTTAATGCAAATTGATGGATGACCACTGTATGGCCATCTTGTACTTCTTCCAAAGAACCATAAAGCTTAGATAGTTGAAGTCCTTCCTTTGAGACTTGATCTGCACTCTTGTTGTGCTCCTTATAAACATGAGTATAACTGATCCAAATAAACTGATTAGATATTGCCTTTAATTGCAATGCTAGAGGAAGTAGAGAATTATTTTGTACTTAACGGCTTCCTTTCATCCAGTTAATGACCATAGATGAGTAACCCATGACTTGAAGCTTATAAATTCCTCTGTCTAAAGCAGATTTTAGTAAATAGTATAAGGCATTGAACTCCCCTGGGTTGTTTGTTCCTCTTCCTATATTACCTTTGACTTGAACTTTGTATGTCTCTGTAAAATATAGAATGAAGCCAATCCCACTAATAGAATTTGGGCCTTGAAGGCCCATCGAAAAAACCCCAAGCTAATGACTTATCCACCTGTACCACCAAAAGAATTCTTTGTGGTTTAACCTTGTAATATGCAAATAAAGCATTAACCTGGGCAACTACCTGAAAAGTGGGCATCTTCTTCTCTTCAAACAAAATATCATTTCTAGATATCCATATTCCCCACAAAACTAGAAATGGGATTGCCCTGAAGCACTTAAGATCTTGCCAAGTAAACCATAAATTGAAACATGTATCTATGGATTCACATTTCCAAAGGTTCTGGATACCTAAAAGCTCCCCAACCTCAACCCAAACTTTCTGAGAGAAACTACAATGAAAGAACAAGTGCGGAGTGTTTTCCTCAATAAACCTACAAAGTAAACAAATACTTGGACTTGCTCAATTTCTTTTCTGGAGGGATTCCCATGTTAAAACTTTATTGTTCAATATGAGACACATAAATCTTCTGCCACCAACATTTGTCATCTCCTGGTCCTAGTCCAAAAAGGGCCGAGTCTCCAAGACCTGGGGTATAATTCCCCCTGCTCCATTCAGAGCCTAGATTAGTTCATTCTGGGAATTTTTCAATATTATATGTGCCTTCTTGAGTTCTGCTAAAAATTGATCCCATTTCTAGGCCAAATTTCCTTCTAGACCAAGGTCGGTTTCCTTTCTCCAACCTTGATACCATAAGGATGTGTCATCTGGATTGTCAATCAAGTTAAATGTACATATGGCAATTACCTGTAGGTGTTGTATGATTTCACTAGGGAGGAATATGTCTCTACCACACCCCATCATTGCATCTTCCCCCACTCTTACTTGTGATCCACGCTAGATAGGACCTATGACTGGGAATGCTAGTGTCATTGCCTTCCATTGGTTGGATACATTCGCTATACAATTCCTTTCCTTTCTAATCTAGTCCAAGAGGGTTTGTGGAGCAATGTATTTCTGTATAAGAATCCTTTTCCATAATGATCACATTCCATAATGATTTTGTTGCTAGAGCCTTACTAAATAAATGTATGTTCTTCAGCCCTAGCCCCCCAAAGCTTTCGGGTTGCAATCCTCTCCCACTTAACCAAATGGTTCCCTTTGTAATTGTTTGTACTTGTGCAAAGCCTCCACAAGATACCTATCTGTGTAACAATTGGAAGTTTCTACCACTGCCACCTAAGTAGATACTTCCCTCATTTTAGTGATGGAAGAGGTCCAACACAAGGGAGACTTCCCTGGTGATCTCAAGGGATCAAGTAGCAAGATTAGCCAAGCCTACATCCCCCTATCTTGGTCACCTAGATGTTAAGTCTAGGTCTCAGAAAGGTAAGGAAGATAACGAGGTAATTGGTTCACCCGTGCGAGACAATAACAATCCAAAGCATAAAATAGACAATTACCAAGTTATATAGCTCGTTGATGACCTATTAGACACTAGATAATCAATAAATCCAATTTCTGTTGCAAAATTACAATAGTAAGACAATGTATAACAACAACTAATGTTTTGTAACAACAATAGGAAAAAGTACTTAGAAATATAGTGATTGAGCATGAAAATCAAGCCTTCAACAAGTACAATAACATCCAATTGCTAGACTATGATTCTGAGTATCTTTAGCCATTATTTCAAGTAAATATGCAACAATTAAAGTAAACCCTAGTGGTTGTAGAATTTTTTTATAATAACAACAATAAATATCATTTGTTTTCTAGGGTTAGAGTTAGTAGGGTTAGCCAAATCACTTTGGGAGAGAGAATGCTAATTCTAAGAGTGTTTTCATCACAAGGGGAGTTCTTGACTAGTGTTGTTGACTTTCTAGGGCTATGGAGTGAAGCATGCAACACCTTGAAGAGAGACTTAGATAATCAAGAAGAATGAGGTTCAAACCCTAAGGTGCAAAGCCTTTTGGGCCTTAGGACTAAAAACTTCAAGAGAGCGATTTCTAGGGTGTAAAGCCTCTTGGGCCCTAGATGTTTTTTTCCCTCTTCTAGACAACCTAGGTCAAGGATCAAATGACTATGATTAAAACCCTAAGGTGCAAAGCCTCTTGTGCCTTAGGCTTTTGAATCTTAGCAAGAGATTAAGTCTCTTAATGCTTTCACTAAACTAGGACAAACAAAGTAATGAAGAAGAGAAAGACTTATGTCTCCTTCGTAGGGTTTTACTAGAACAAGGTAACATGCAATAAGAGAGAAATTAATAATTATACCATGAGCAAACTTGTCCAATTAAAGAAAATTACTCACTTATTCAAGTCGTTATGCCAAGAGAATGTTGATGATTGCAGCTTCGTGAGACATTCTTCAGGTCTTCTCCCTAGAGCAGTGGACTGGGTCGACCTGTGCCTTCTCCCTATCTTCTCCCCGATGGACTGAGCTGGGTTGACCTGAGACTGGTCTTCTCCTCGATTGTGCTGGGCTGGGTTGATCTGAGACGTGTCTTCTCCCTAGGTGGATGCGCTGGGTTGATATGTGGGGACGCCCCTGATCTTCTCCCCATATCGGGTTGGGTTGAATGCTCCTTTGAGACTGAGTTGAGTATGACACTTGTCAGAGGAGTGACAAGCTGTCTTGGGAAGGCACCCAATGTCCCATGGGAGCAGACCATGTGGACATGTCACTTGGGAGTTGACCAAGTGGACACATCATGAGGGAGCAGCCCCTGACGACGATGATGACTTGCTCTAGTGGGTCGTAGCCCCTAGAAGAGATGAGGACGTTCACACTGGGTGCAACCATGTGTGACATATTGATGCAGCCTTTCACTATGATGACCAGAGACAAGAAGAAGCCCAACGTCTTGTGCAGAAGACCCATCAGAAGCCTAACGTCTTGTGTAGAAGACCTAATTTGCTGAAGTCGGCCTGGATGAAGAGACACCCTTTGGAAAGGAAATAGTTCTCATTGGACTTGTTTAAATAGAGAGAACTATCTCTCATTTTGACATAACACACTTGGATCACTTTCTCTCTCTTGTGTAGCACTAGCCTCTTGGGATTCTAGCGCACTTCTTCTTGGTGATTGGATTTTCTCTTGGACTATCTATTATCTAGTGAAAGGTTGCTGCTGGGTTTTCCTCCCTTGTGAAGAAGGGTTTCCCAGGATATCTCTTGTGTATTTTGTGCATGGTTATCTTCTTGTGATCTTGGATAATTGTATGATGCAATTAATGCTTAGGGTTTATGCTTCATGATGCTTATGCTATTGCAAAATTGAATAGAATGTTAACAAGTTGATCAAGCATAAAAATTCAACATGGGATCAGATCAGTGTTCCTGAAAGAGCCATTGCACAAGCTTCTCCAACACCTTTCCAAGCTAGCCGTCACCTTCTTGCTACAACTGCAAAAACGACCCTTACCCTTTTTCCTTGTCAAGCTAGTTTTAGCACTTTCCCTTGAGTGTTGGGCCTAATCTCTTCAGAAGCAGGTACAGCCTAGTCCAACGCATCACCTACAACCTTCAGATTGAAAATTGAAGAAGTTTGGATTTTCGGCCTTAGGGTTTCTGCAGATTTTGGTTTCTAGGGTTTCTGCAATCATGGTGGGCAACGTTCCTGTGGAATATAGGCTTGATGGAGCCTCTAACTTTAAATCCTGGAAATCAAGACTACTCATCACTCTAGAAGAGAGTGACCTAATAAAATTTGTGGAGGAATTTGTACCGGAACCAGCAGATGCGTCAGATAAAATTCAGTGGAGGAAAAATGACACCAAGGCTAGAAAGATAATCATTTACTCTGTGAAAGGTCATCTTATTCCACACATCTCCCCAATGAAGACAAGCAAAGAGATGTTTGATGCTTTGAAGAAGTTGTTTGAAAGTAATAACACCAACAGAGCCATTGCCTTGAAGCACCAGCTTCAGAATATTAAAATGACCAAAGCAGACACTGTTGCCACCTTCTTCATGATAATTTCTGAGATCAAAGATCAATTAGGCGCCATTGGGGAAATCATTTCAAACAGAGAGCTCGTAATGCTAAACCTTAATGGTCTTCCAAGTCATTAGGAGCTGTTCATCCAGAGCATCAATGGACGATCCAAATTGCCTAAGTTTGATTGCTTATGGGCAGATTGCACTCAGGAGGAAACAAGACTTGCAGTGAGAGGAGCACATAGTTCCCATCATGATGAAATTCATGCACTTTCCTCTCATGCAAGGAAAGGCAAAAGAAGAGGAAAAGGTACGCAAAGATTTCAGAGGAAACGAAAGCCACATCAGGCTCATGAACACAAGGAGAAAGACATGTCAAAAGTTCAGTGTTACAGATGTGATAAATATGGACACTATGCCAGAGACTGTCCTATAAGAAGGAAAGGAAGGAGGCATGCAACCACTGCCAACGTTGATGAAGATCCACCTCACACTAGATCCGATCCTGCTGAAGAATTCTTCTTCATTTCAACCCTCTTAAGTATGGTTCCTACTAGCAATAATGTATGGTTAATTGACAGTGGTGCTTCCAGACATATGACTAGATATAAAGAACATCTCACTGAACTAGTGGAGAAGGATTCTTGGTTACATGTTGTACTTGGTGACGATGCTAGATATGCTGTGAAGGGAATTGGAAACACCTCCCTTCAACTAGACTCAGGTATTCCACTTCATTTGAGTGATGTATTGTTTGTACCGGGAATGAGAAGGAACCTTGTCTTTATTTCAGCCTTAGAGGACAAAGGCTACAAGGTTGCCTTCTCCGATGGAAAATTTCTTGCATGGCACAAGAACTCTAGTATGGATTCAGCTAGTGTAATTGGTGTTAGAGAAGACAACTTGTACAAATTGACAGTTCATCCAGTTCAGGCACTTGTACATGATTCTATCAGTCTGAGTGAGCTTTAGCACATAAGACTTGCTCACTTACATTACAAAGCTCTTCCTGCTCTGGGGAAGATGGTGACTAGACTTCCACCACTTCGTGTTGAGCATGATGGCGTTTGTAGAGGCTGTGCTCTTGGCAAGAATGCCAAGGGGACGTTTTCCAGTAGTGACAGCAGATCCAAAGGAGTCTTGGATCTAATACATTCAGATTTGTGTGGATCTATGACGGTTGCTTCCTTGAGTGGATACCTATACTATGTGATCTTCATTGATGATTACTCAAGGAAGACATGGATTTACTTCTAGAAATCCAAGGAGTCAGAAGAAGTCCTTGTTAGATTCCAAGAATTTAAAGCTCAGATTGAGAACCTGACCGGAAGGAAGATTAAGACCTTGAGATTAGATAATGGAGGAGAGTATACATCCAAATGTTTTACTGATTTCTGCATTGAGGCAGGGATCAAGAGGGAGTACACTGTTCCTTACAACCCTCAGCAGAATGGAGTTGCAGAAAGGAAGAACAGGTCTATTGTGGAAGCAACGAAGGCAATGATCCATGATCAGAATTTACCGATGTTTCTTTGGGCAGAAGCATCCATGGCTGTAGTATATGTGCATAACATAATTCCTCACAAGATTTTGAAGAACATGACTCCCGAAGAGGCCTTCATCGGAGTTAAGCCTGAAGTAGGACACTTCAGGATATTTGGGTGTCTAGTCTACATTCATGTACCCAAGGAGAAAATATCAAAACTAGAACCCTCTAGCAGGAAGGGCACTTTTGTTAGGTACAGTGAATCATCAAAGGCATATCAGATCTACATCTCAGGTCAGAGATATATCGAAGTGAGTCGAGATGTTTCCTTTGAGGAGAAAGTTGCCTTCAGAAAATCGAGAAGGTCTCACATAGAGACTGACAGTGAGAAAGAGGAAGAAATGGTGTCTTCCCCACATCACACCCCAACAATACAGAGAGAGCTAGACGAGCCAATAGAGACTATTGAGCACGTTGATCCTGTTGATCCTATTGAGCGAGTACATCCTATTGATGTTCCTAAAGAGATTACAGTGGGTCGGAAAAGACCTGCCTGGGCTTGTCAGACTTTGCAGGAGGCAGAGGGACATGCATCTCCTCGTGGTACTTTCAAAGAAAGTAAGAGACCCCAAAGATTCTCGAGTTATATAGCAGCCACGAGCCTTCCAGTTATGAGGAGGCATCTAGTCAGCGTGTATGGAAGGATGCCATGATGGAGGAGTATCAGTCCATCATGAAGAATGATGTGTGGGACATTGTTCCAAGGCCCAAAGGGAAGTCTGTGGTGACTTCCAAGTGGATTTACAAGATAAAACATGCAGCTGACGGGAGCATTGAGAAACAGAAAGCAAGATTTGTGGCTAAAGGATTCTCTCAGGGGGAGGGAATAGATTATGAGGAGACTTTTGCTCATGTTGCTCGATATACCTCCATTCAACGATTATTGCACTTGCTTTAGCCTTGGGTTGGAGACTACATCAGATGGACGTGAAGACAACCTTTCTTAATGGCGAGATTGAAGAAGAGGTGTATATCGAGCAACTATATGGCTTTGGGATTCATGGGAAGGAGTCCCATGTGTGCAGGTTGAAGAAAGCTCTATATGGACTCAAGTAGGCCCCTCGTGCTTGGTATGCGAGGATTGATGGATATCTGATGAGTTTGGGTTTCAACAAGAGTGTTGTTGATGCCAACCTATACTACAAAGTTGACAATGGTGAATCCCTGATTCTGATCCTGTATGTTGACGACTTATTCCTCACCGGAGCAGAGCATCTCATTACTTGGTGCATGCATGAGTTGGCTTCTRAATTTGAGATGAAGGATCTTAGATTGATGCATTACTTCTTGGGACTTGAAGTATGGCAGCGAATTGATGATATCTTCCTGAGCTAAGGGAAGTACACAGTTGAGATCTTGAGGAGATTTGGCATGACAGACTGTAAGTCCATGGCCACACCGATGGTGGCGAATCTGAAGAAGTTGAGTGAGTCTTCTTCCGATTCAGACTTGATTGATCTGACTATGTATTGACAACTGATTGGATCACTGATGTATCTGGTTAATACTAGACCTGATATTTGCTATGCAGTGAATGCACTTAGCCAGTTCATGAGTCAGTCGAGACAGATACATTGGGTGACTGCGAAGCATGTGTTGAGATACTTACAAGGCACAGTTGGACATGGCCTCAGATATGCTTCTAGTATTGACATGAGATTGCAGGGATATGCCAATTCAGATTGGGTAGGAAGCACAGTTGAAAAAAAGAGCACCTTCAAATGTTTCTTTAGCTTAGGATCTTCCATGGTTTCCTGGTGTAGCAGGAAACAAACTTCTGTGGCCCCTGAGTACTGCAGAAGAAGAGTACATTGTAGTATGTATGACAGTACGCGAAGCAGTGTGGCTTCGCAAACTCCTTGCAGGATTGTTTGGCCAGATGCTGGATCCCACCGTGATACATAGTGACAACCAGAGCTGTGTGAAGCTCTTAGAGAATCCAATATCTCATGACAATACCAAACATGTTGAGATCAAGTATCACTATATTTGTGATATTGTGCAGCCGAAGGCAGTTCGAGTGGAATACCTTCCTACCGATGAGCAGATCGCACATGTTCTCACCAAGCCCCTTGCCAAGTTGAAGTTCGTGTACTTTCATGATAAACTTGGCGTGATAGAGAATGTCCCTCTTGTTGAGAGGGAGTGTTGATGATTGCAACTTCGTGAGACATTCTTTAGGTCTTCTCCCTAGAGCAGTGGGCTGGGTCGACCTGTGCCTTCTCCCTATATTCTCCCCGATGGACTGAGCTGGGTTAACCTGAGACTGGTCTTCTCCTCAGTTGTGTTGGGCTGGGTTGACTCGAGTGTCTTCTCCCCAGGTGGATGGGCTGGGTTGGTTTGTGGGGACGCCCCCGATCTTCTCCCCATATCGGGCTGGGTTGAACGCTCCTCTGAGACTGAGTTGAGCATGACACTTGTCAGAGGAGTGGCAAGATGTCCTGGGAAGGCACCCAACGTCCCATGGGAGTAGACCATGTGGACATGTCACTTGGGAGTTGACCAAGTGGAGATATTATGAGGGAGCAGCCCCTGACGATGATAATGACTTGTTCTAGTGGGTTGTAGCCTCTAGAAGAGATGAGGACGTTCACACTGGGTGCAACCATGTGTGACATATTGATGTAGCCTTTCACTATGATGACCAGAGACAAGAAGAAGCCCAACGTCTTGTGCAGAAAACCCATCATATGCCCAACATCTTGTGGAGAAGACCTAATCTGTTGAAGTCGTCCTGGATGAAGAGACACCTTTTGGAAAGGAAATAGTTCTCATTGGACTTGTATAAATAGAGAGCACTATCTCTCATTTTGACATAACACACTTGGATCACTTTCTCTCTCTTGTGTAGCGCTAGCCTCTTGGGATTCTAGCGCACTTCTTCTTGGTGATTGGATTTTCTCTTGGACTATCTATTATCTAGTGAAAGGTTGCTGCTGGGTTTTTCTCCCTTGTGAAGAAGGGTTTCCCAGGATATCTCTTGTGTATTTTGTGCATGRTTATCTTCTTGTGATCTTGGATAGTTGTATGATGCARTTAATGCTTAGGGTTTATGATTCATGATGCTTATGCTATTGCAAAATTGAATAGAATGTTAACAAGTTGATCAMRCATAAAAATTCAACAGAGAAACCCTAGCTGCAACCATCCAAGAAAGTAAAAAGCATCCACAACAATCCTCCTCCAAGAGTAGCACACTAGATCCAAGAAGCCAAAGAGAGATACTGAACTTTTTTAGAGCTCCCACTCACAAGTGTGGGGAGGAAAGTCATGTTGATAATGAGTTGAAGTGCTAGCCTTATTTATATAAGGTAAATCCTAGCAATTTGTCCACAAAATGTCATAAATTCAAGTTACAAGTGGGTCTGACCCCTCAAAATAGCCTCTACAATAGCAATAAATGCAAACAATAAATCATAAAGCCACACGCGTGGTGACTTCATGCCTCCAATGGGCTAGGAAGTCTTCTCCAAGGCCATGTGTCATCGTTTGAGGTGCAAGTAGGATGGGAGAATGCCATGCCACATCTCAAGTCATCATGTGGTGTCCAAGTGGCAACAAACCCCATCATCTCCATCAAACCCTATCATGACGTCATTATCTAAATGCCCAACGTCCAAGGTGTAAAGGATGGCATCCGAGGAGGAGAAGGGTGTATGTCATCTCTGTGTCATCAATCATCTCCCAGTGCAACGTCCTCCATCCAATGCATGATAGTCTCTGGGATGTAGAGCTCAGGGTGTGGGATTCCTTCCCATCTCCGTGCCACCATGATCATATCTAGCATAAACAAGCCCATTTGTTTGTCATCCAAGGTCCAGAAGATGTGAGGGCCAGTAGTTGAGTGTGTCAAGCTAGTGGGTGACTCAATGCTCTACATCACATGTGCCATGTCCTGTAATAAAGGCACAACGTCCTGGGTGAAAGCCTAGGGCGTCCTTCAAAGTACCATGTTAGGGACATCCAAATCAAAACAAAGTATGAAATCAAGTAAATCCAATGTTCATAAGATACACCAGTCCTAATATCATACAAAGTATGTTGTTACTAAGATATAAGCATCATAAATAAGTCACATCAAGTATCCCCTTCAAATTTCACATTAGCTCAGAACTATATGTAAGTTGGCAAGTTTGAATATGGGAGGACCTTCATCAAACCCTATTAGGTGTGCCAACCAAAACAATGAAAGAAAAGAGGGATATGTCCCGAGGGAAGCAGGAAAGAAAAGAACCCTTAAAGAGTAAGTTTTATAGTGGTACATATCAGGGTTACTTCATGTCTTATGGTGTCATAGATTTCCGCCTCTATGAGTGCCTTATGGAGGGTGTGCTTGCTCTTGAGTTACCACTTTTTAAGAGCTACGTTTTTCCAACCCCTTAGTTTGCCTTTTTATTGCCCTCTTATCATATTTGCAAGTCCCCTTTATAAGGTTTCAAGCTATAGTATCACTGCTTGGGACTGGGGAAAATGCAGAAACGGTAGAGCTCAAGTATGGATTGGTTTTTGAGAGTCCTTTGCTATTTTCTCTTTCTTTCTTTATTCTTCTTTTGCTAGCAGTTGCAATCAACCTTTGGGCCTTTATCCCCTCTTTTCATGAGAGAATGAACCATGACCCATTACTAAAGTTTATTACACTATGACAGGCTCTAGGATGGTAAGAGTTAAGTATGGCGGGCAAACGGAACGTTACCCTTGTGAGGGCCCCCCAATAGTACCTCTTTTCCTTGGGGGTGACAACACGGGACTAGGGCACAGATGTTGGCTACCAAGGTGAAACAAGAAAACAGAGATAACTTCTAGAGCTTATGATCCATTATCCAACTTCAACCAATGATCCTTATTCACATGCCTAGTATATTAAGTACAACATTGTAATGTTCCCAAGTCAATATGACAGGAACATCACGGTTTTGGTGCATTTTTAAAACTTTACTAGTTGTGGTATTTCGTCAAACACTTTGCTTACAGTGATCCTTTAGGTTGCGCTTAGGGTTATACCTATGGTTTATATGTGTGTTTGCAACAATAAACAAGAAGATACAGTAATGGAACATACCTCAACCATATGCAAGATCAACAATATAATCGACACCCAAACATGATTTAGATCTGATCTTTATTCATAATAATAAGAACCTGCTACAATAGTGAGGCCGATCTGGAATGCTCAACGGATGGCTCCCATAAACATGATAAGAGCTGCTCTCTAGGTAGTATCAAGGTCGCCATTCTCCAAGATACTACCAAGATCAACACGACCTCCATCAACTACCCATGCTGATGCCATAATGAGGTATTGCAAGACCTCTGTGAGTCACCCTCAAGTGGTGTGCTCTCCTCAACACTGAAGCTCAATGGAAAATCAGAACAACTTTCCCCTGCAAAGGTCCACTTGCCTTTGTCAGTGAGTGAAATGCTCAACCTGGCAATCCCTAGATCCCATGCTAGCCTCTGTCGAAGATCACCATGCTGACACTGTATTATGCTAACCATGCTTGACTGCTCCCTGTATAAATACCGGATCCTCCACTCCTGGATCCTCAAGCTGAAGTACCTGTGGCACTTGGACCTGCTGTCAAGAAGTTGTGTCTGTAAGAACATCTTTGTGGAAGTAGTACCTGCCCAACCATCTCCATGCTCAATCATGATGATCAAGAGGGAGAAAATGTCTCGCTCCATAGGACAAGTACCCGTAGGCCCACTCCAAACCAACCCAAGGTGGAGTGTGTGGCTCTCTGGCGTAACCTGGGTCAACATGATGTAAAACATCCAGCTAACAAAATGAACTCCTGGATCCCATGGCAAACTTGGAAGTTTATCACTTCCAGTCTCCGCTAGCTGCTCCTGCATCGGACTGATCACTGTCGGAAGCCCTTTGTGCTCATCTGTTGTCACCTGGCCTATGATGCTCACCATCACGACCAAGTCTCAACTATCTGCCTAACACGGTCCACCTCTGACCTGCTGCATGTCGTAAAAGTACTCTTGTCAGGTGGTCTCGGCCTACTCACTCTCCATGCCCTCTGCCACTGTCTATCTCTCCTCATGTTGCTGCCAATGATAAATGTGTCGGGAAAGGATAACAGAAACCTTTGTAGCTGACTGTAGACCTGTAAAATATCACATGCTTTGGTCAATCCCAAGGATTCAACCAAAAGCTTGTCCACTGGTATCCATGGTACATACTCTCCTGTGATCATCACTGACTCCCAATCATCTAGTACAACCGGAAGTAGCTCCTCCAACTGCTGGTCCACCAACCTATACCTCTCATCTCCCATGCAACTGCTGATACGGTGAAGGTAACCTCCCCTAACTATGTGATGCTGCAAAGGAGTGGCATCTACATGCTTCCCTAAGTGTGTCTCCTCCCTGCAAGGCAATACACCTCTCTGAATCCCACCATACGTCTCGGCATGTCTCTGTGAGCTATCACTCACCACTGTATGCTCTGACATACTCATGTTGTCTCTCGTATACTCATGCCGCATCATAGATCCTGGGCGTACTACTGGATCAACCCCTGTCTGAAGGTCAACCACTCTCGGAACACAAATGGAAGTGTCCTCCATCAACTGGTGCTCCTCTGCTAGATGACCAACATCCTCTAGCCATGTGACCGAAGGACATATCCGAGTGTCCACTAGGATAGATGAAGCGGATCTTTGACGGATCTCCTCAAGAAGCTCCTCTGATCTAGACTCTGATTCTTGAAGGGCTGTCTGTATGCCTCTCAAGAATCCTCGAGTGCTCTCCAACTCTTGAGTGAGTCGGTCCATCTCCAACTCCTGCTCCCTCAAGGCCCTGTGATACATCTCGCCAATGCCTAGTAGGTAGTCCCTGTCTGTCAACAACTGCTGGAAGTCGGTCCTCATCACAGACATTCTCTCTAAGAGAGTATGAAAGTCATCTATGGAAAATGCCTCATCTGAACTATCATGTGCCATTGATGCCCTCCAACAACAATCGACCATCAATGCATGCATGTCATCAATGCGCCTGGTGGCTGCCATGATCATATCCTCACTGACTCTCAACTGTCTTGTCAAGTAGTGTGATTCATGATCATAGTCATGCTGAGGTGCCACCTCATATCTCTCACTACTAGTGTCAACCCCGGAATCCCCAACAACACTCTCTGCAAAAGATGAAACACTGAACTGATCCCTGTCTACGGTGCTACTGGGTCCTCCTATATGCGACTGCATAACATCCCCAACTGCTAGCTCTCTCTGAATCATACTGTAACCGATGTGGGTAGCTGTATCCCCCTGTGCACTCACCCTGCTACCATCATCTGCGTGGATCCCATATAGACATGTCCAAACACGTGCTATGGTCATCCTGACTAATAAAGAGTGCATCCTCGTCAATGCAGGCCGATCCTGGAAGTAAGTGCCCCATCAACCTGTTAGTATCCACAATCTGCTCAATTAATGGAGTCTCCAAAAGTTGTGACTCAATCTCCTCATGCTGATCTGTATGTGTAAGGTCAACTATCTGTACATCTTGTATCTCATCCTGGATCTGTGGATCCATGCGTCTCTGGTGTGTATCTCTCACGTACGACTCCTCCATCATATCTGTCATGCCACTGCTATCCTCATGTGATGTGGCGATCATAAGTGTCTGGAATGATGACAGATGTGTCATAGTCACCATAGGGTGCTCGCCATCTATAGGTGCTAGCACGTGTGAATCATCACTAGTGTCACCACTCTGCTGAGGCGTAAATTCATCAATGGTATGTGATATGTCTGCTGAGACACTGGTGCTATCGTCCCGTCCACCCAACTGTCCCTCCAATGTGCAAGGGTCACTATCCTCCTCAAGGGTGCAAGAATCACTAGCCTCTATGCAAGAGTCACTACAATCATCAGACTGCTCCAAATAAGCATCTATCGCTCCATCCTCACATACCTCATCATCACTGTCATATCAATAATATGCTTCTTACCCTTACCCATACACCTATGATCTAGTTCCCAAGGCACCTTGCAATTGTAGCAAAGTTGTGTGCTCCTAATGGGTGTGGGGTTTCTCTGTTCTTCCATCCATCCAACCACTTTGGCTTTCTTTTCCTCTGCTACGATGATCCCGTGTAAAACATCCTCTTCGCTTCAACTGGGATTTCTTAAGGCTACATATTGTGGAAAGGTTATTTGAGCCCTAGTTTCCTTGCTAAGGCCGGAATATTTTATCTCCAAGTATATCTCATCCATTTCTCCTTGTGTAAGACCCCTCAGGCTGGCAAGAGTCTAGGCTCTGATACCACTGTAATTTCCCCAAGCCAATATGACAGCAACATCACGGTTTTGGTGCATTTTTAAACCTTTACTGGTTGTGGTATTTCGTCAAACACTTTGCTTACAGTGATCCTTTAGGTTGCGCTTAGGGTTATACCTATGGTTTATATGTGTGTTTGCAGCAATAAACAAGAAGATACACTAATGGAACATACCTCAACCATATGCAAGATCAACAATATAATAGACACCCAAACATGATTCAGATCTGATCTTTATTCATAATAATAAGAACTTGCTACAATAGTGAGGCCAATCTGGAATGCTCAACAGATGGCTCCCATAAACATGATAAGAGCTGCTACAAAATGCTCCAATAGAAGACTACAAGCCTCAAAAGGTTGGATACACTATGAAGACCAACACAAGAATGAGATCTGGGTCGTATGAAGTGCCAAACCCC
>SNQJ01S0055772.1:39606-84512 GCA_010110895.2 Picea sitchensis
TATCAACTAAAGGGAAGAAGGATGAGCAATGAGAGGGTTTCTAAACTAATTTTCAGATTTGGGAGTTTGTGTAGTAGATTGTAGAAATGACATCAAATGGCCTTAGGTTTGAGGATAGATTGGATGGTGCCTCAAATTTCTTATCATGGAAGGTGAGGGTTACACTCTTACTAGAAGAGAATGATCTCTGGGATATTGTCAAGAACGTTGCTACTCTGCCTACTGATCTGCAGGAGTTGGTAGCTCACAACAAGAGGGTAGTGAAGGCCAAGTAGATCAACTTAGATGCCATAAAGGATCATCTAATCCCTCATGTATCCGAGAAAAAGACAATGAAGGGAAGCAACAACAAAAGAAGGTAGCAACCTCTGTAGAAACTCAGATGAACGTTTGCTGCCAAGTTCGAGAGGGATTTCTCGTTGGTATCTTGCCTTTCTACTAACACGATTCCCAAGAATGCATGGTATGTGGATAGTGGGGCATCTCGACATATGATATCAGCCCAACAATTGTTTTCTAGTTCAAAGAAGCAAGACTTAGGAGTATAGGTTGAGCTTGGTGATGATGCTAAGTACCTAGTAGCAGGAGTTGGTACTATTCCCTTCCATCTTGAGTTAGATAATTCTTTAGATTTTGACGATGTCTTGTTTCTACTAGGTCTCAGGAAGAATTTGCTTTCAGTTTCGATCATGGAGGATAAGGACTTTGCAGTTGAGTTCAAGAACCAACAAGTCCTCATCAGGTTGAAGCATTCTAGCCTAGATACAACTCAAGTATTAGGGGTTAGAGAAGGTAATTTGTACACGTTGCAAGGTGAGCCTATTCGAGACTTGGTGCATAACAATGACCACTTGTGCGAGTTGTGGCACAAGAATATGGGGCACCTGCATCACAAGGCATTACCTATTCCGAGGGAGATAGTCATAGGTCTTCTAGTGTTCAGTATTGAGCAGCATGGTGTATGCAGAGGGTGCACGCTTGGAAAGCATGTCAAGGCTGCTTTCCCAAGTAGCGAGCATAGGTCTAAGGGGATTTTAGAACTATTACATTCGGATGTTTGTGGACCGATGTTAGTAGCATCAATTATAGGAAGCATGTATTATGCTTCCTTTATTGATGATTTCTCTCACAAGATTTGGATCTACTTCTTAAATACCAAGGATGAAGTCTTTAACAGGTTTCAGGAGTTCAAAGCTCTAGTTGAAAACCAAACAGGGAAGAAGATCAAAGTCTTGAGATTGGATAATGGGGGAGAGTATACCGCTAAGGAGTTTGAGGGTTTATGCAAGGAGGCATGAATCAAGAGGGAGTTGACAGTTTTGTACAACCCATAAGATAATGGGGTTGTAAAGAGGAAGAATCGATCCATCGTAGGGGTTGCTAAGGCCATGATACATGACCACGAATTGTCGATGTTTCTTTGGGTAGAGGCATGTAACACAATAGTTTACATCTAGAACCAATGTCATCATAAGATATTGGAGGACGAGACACTAGAGGAGGCATTTGTTGGTGTGAAGCCAGAGGTGAGTCATTTCCTCATCTTTGGTTGTCCAGTTTATATCCATGTACCAAGTTGGAGCCCTCCAACATGAAGGTTTTTGTTGTGGGTTACAATGAGACTTCAAAGGATTATAGGGTCTATATTCCAGAGCATAGGAAAATAGTAGTAAGCAGGGATGTTAAGTTTGAGGAAGACTTTGCATCCAAGAAGTACCATGAGTCTACTTCAGTGGCAAAGGATGAGGAGCAGGAATCTCCGAAGGTTGAGCCAGGGTCACCAGTGATTTCTAGGGTAGTGCAATAGCCTTTAGGTGAACATGGGGAGACTGGAGCCCCTTCCACTTCTGTTAGGAGACCTTGATGGTTTAGTCAGACATCGAGGGATTTTTAGGAGCATGTTGAGACTCCTAGGAGCACATTCAGAGAGAGCAGACATCATAAGAAGTTTCCAGACTATATGGCATTGATGAGCAACATTCTAGATTTCGAGCCTTTTAGTTTTCAGGAGGCAGCAAACCAACAGGATGGTGGGATGCCACGGTGGAGGAGTACACCTCCATCCTGAAGAATGATGTTTGGGACGAGATCGGAGGGGAAGTCAGTGGTGAGTTACGGGTGGGTCTACAAGATCAAGCATGCTATAGATGGAAACATTGAGAAGTTCAAAGTGAGGTTTGTGGCGAGAGGGTTCTCCCAGAGAGAGGGAGTGGACTATGAGGAGACATTTGCTGCGATCGCCAAGTACATAGAGCAGCCTTGGGGCTTTGAAGTAAGTGGGAAGGAGTCCCATGTTTGTTTTGCAGTGAACACCTTGAGTTAGTTCATAGTGGAACCAGGGCAGGGGCATTGGTTAGCAACAAAACATGTGCTCAAGTATTTGAGGGGCACAATGGAGTATGGTCTTAGATATTTTGGAGATGGTGAAGTGAAGTTGCATGGGTATACAAAGTTAGATTGGGCAAGTAGTGCAATAGATAGGAACAACACCTCAGGATGTTGCTTTAGCTTGGGATCAATGATGATATCCTGGTTCAGCAGGAAACAGAGTTTTGTGGCACTTAGCTTAGTAGAGGGGGAATACATGGTAGCCAGTACGACTAGTTGTGAGGACATCTGGCTTCGCAAGTTACTTGCAAGATTGTTTGATCTGGAATTGGATCCCATGGTCATTTACTGTGATAATTAGAGTTGTATCAAACACTCTGAGAATCCAGTGTTTCATGATAGGTCCAAGCATATAGAGATCATATATCACTTCATAAGAGACAAAGTTCAGAAGGGAGCAGTGAATCTCTAGTATATTCCCACAAATCAACGGGTAGATGATATTCTGACCAAGCCCTTGGCAAAAGGGAAGTTTGAGGCATTCAAAGACAAACTTGGATTGGTGCAGAATCCCTTCCTCACTAAGAGGGAGTGTTGAGAAATAGCCCAGACAACAATTAGTTTGAGATATTTTCGAAAAAGTTATTTTCAAAAAGCAATTCTATTTTTGAAAAAGTAATTCTTTTTTCTAATTCACTTTAGTTAAAAAATGGAAGTCTTATTTTTAGTAGTTGAGTCTAAAAAGTGTATTTCATGCATGCATGACTTAGACTAGGAGTAATCTCAAAAATAGATTAGGGTTTTGGTCTTAGCTAAAACTATAAAAATAGGTCAAGATAGAGAGTTCAAACACTTGTGCGCTTAAGAAGTTTAGCAAGTTGAGAAACAAAGAGGGAGAGAGAGAAGGTAGCCAGAAAAGAGGCATTTCCAGGCAAGATGCAGTCTCGTACATGGATCTGTGCAGTTGTACAAAAGTCCATATAGTTGTATGGACAGTACCGTACGGATCCATACCATTTTACAAATAGATTCGTACAATGGTACAAACAGGTCGTACAGGTTGTCTTGTAGGCCATACAATAGTTTTCTGTCGTTTCTATTTTTTCCAACAAGCTGTACCTATCAGTGAGGCTGTACAAGCTCAATTCAAGGTGATTTTGGTATCTGTGTAGTGTTGTTTTTGGGTAGCTTGTGGAGGTTTCCTTGTAAGTTTTTCGAAGGAATGAAAAGCTAGTTTTGAAGGAGTAATTACCTATTGTGTGAAATTGATTTTTTATGCTTCCGCTCTTTGATTTCCAGCTATTGTGTGATTGATGCTATGGTCTGAAATTTATTTCTACAATAATGAAATTCAACAATCTACTTGTTTGATTGAGATCATAAGGACTTTAGTCACCTAGGGCTTGGGAATTTTCACACCTATGTCTTTTGGGCAATCCAAGCCCAGAACCCCAGAAGTTGGTAAAACTAGTGGGGCCTGCCCCCTCTTTGGGCATAGGAGGTAAAGCCCTCCCCCCTCACAGAGGTGTCCGAGATGATCCGACTATTCCCTCCACCAATAGGATTTCCCCTATCAATAGATCAAATAGACTCACGTGACTAAACATCAGGGGATTCCCTACTCACAGCCACTCCAACAAAATTCAAATCACTTGACACAGAGACAATCCTACCACCACTGATAACTTTCTGTTTTGATTCCACAGGAAAATTGTCTACTTCTTCCATCTTTTGGAAAGTAGAGGAGTCCATAGATGGATTAAGAGGCAGTGTATTAAACTTATCCGAAAGATCACGATCCTCCATTACAGGATATCGCTTGCAATCATTCTTCTTTGACGAAGATAGAGCATACCAATCCAAGCAAAGTTGTTGAGCCAATGCATCTTCTTGCCCCAACACTGAATGCGAGCCCATAATCAAAGGTATAAAAAGGTCCCCTACTTGCAAGTCAATCTCCACCTTGTCCCTCATCTCCAGATCATTGCCCTTTAGTTTATTGTCTGAGCCATAAACTTCTGAACCTCGTTCCTCAACATCTTCCCTTTGAATCGAATCCACTAGTTTACCCTCCCTACCATAGTCTTAAGCAAATATCTCTTTCTTTCGCCAAACCTTTTTGTAGAAAACCTTGTCATAGTCCTTGTGCACATGGCCATAGGCATGGCACCTTGTGCATCTAAATGGGATGTTTTGATAATTTGTAATTTGACAATATTCCTAACCACCCATTATAAAATCCACTGACTCATAAAGACCAAGACTGACATCTATCTTGACTAGCAATCGCGCCACAATCTTGTCTTTATTAGTCAAAAAACTATCAATTAAAAGTGTCTTACCAAACAAATTTCCAATTATTGTAAGATCTTGTATTGTCTAGACCTCCATGGGTAAGATAGCCAACTTCACCTAGACTGGAACTTTTTCCATAAACTCATATTTGGCGTCAAATAAAGGATGCCATGGCTTCATGGATAGGAAGGAACTATCCGTGAACCATGCTCCTTTAAGGATGAATAAAGCTTCTTCCTCAGAGTTGAATAAGAACCCCAACCATCCACGAGAGAGTACGTTAAAGGACGAACTATAACCAAGAATGGAAGCCCATGCCTATTGAATCCAACTTCCAAGTTCCAAAGTCACACTATGACCCATGAATTTCCCTACCAAAGTCTTTCCTGCCAAATCAAGTATCTAGTTTACACTCACGTCCTCACCTACCACCAAGGAAACCCCACTCCCCTAACTCTTTACACCTTTTGATGCTTCTTTCCCTTCACCTCCTTCACCCTTGTTTCTCCTTGCACATGTTGCAATTCCAACTGCCCTCTTATAAAACTGCCATCTCCCATCTTTGAAGCCTTATTCCTTCCATCAAATTTGAGGATAGAGAGTGCTTTAAAGGTTTAGGATTAACTCTTTCCAAGACCTTGAATCAAGATGTATTTACTCTTCCAACAGTATAACCATCCTCTCCCTTCATTGTATTTCGGTGACCGTCCTCTAGAGGACCGTCCAATTCTTGACAACAGGCCTGCAAAGATGCATCACACCCTCGAACTGCATCACCTCCCACCAGGTTAACATTTGAATTTTGAACCAGTTACCCTAAGTATGGATGCAACACTAGATTGTCCCCTTTACCCCCCAAGGCCCTAGGAAGCCTTTCCATCAATGTAGCGCTACTGGGGTAATTAGCAAAAATTTAATCTTTGGTTAGGGAGTCTTCAGAATAGTCCACTAGATGAATATCTTCCTCCATCCCTCAAACCTTATCTCCTTCCAACCACCAAACAATTATAATAATATCAAATCGAAGGTTCCTTTATTGTAGTCTCCTGCAAACATGGATGTGTCAGTTGTAGACTTGTAGAGAGCCATGTACAGAGTAAAGTTGCACCTACATTAGAGTGAAGATCCTAGGTTGAAGGATATCACCCCAGATGAACCGGGGAAACTATAATTTAAAGTTCAACAAGAGGCCGGATCTGTCCAATCGGAAACTGTTGCCTATCTATAAGATGATGCACGGGCGTAATATCTTTCACAATTGTTAGTAGAGTGAGTGGGTATTATGTTGTATGAAAGCTGAGGATTTGAGAACATGTTAGTAATGGGCTTGAAGAGAAGAACATGGCCCAACAAGAAGATGTGGCCCAAGAAGAAGACATGGTCTGTCTCTCAAAATGCCATTGATATGTATACTGTACACACCTTCACTAGCTACTCCAATCTTAACTTTAGTTCTGCACAAATGGATGTATGGTTTTTTATCTCCAAAAACACCTTTGATACCTATAGAAGAAACCCTAAATGACTTACTCTAAGCACTTGTAGTAGAAGCCTTAAATGCAGACCACGCCCCCACACAAACTCGCCATATTAGGGTCCACTTTAATTTGATCATTGCGGTCTTTTAGTTGTATATATATAATGTGGCTTGGCCCTTGTGAAACAAAACCCCAGTAGCAACGTTCTCGCCCCTCAAATATGTACCAATCCCTCATGTACCTTCATATCTCAGCAGATGGATCGGCCAAAATCATGCTCCCCTTAGCCAGTAGAATGTGCCTCTCATTCTTGATCTAGATCTCAGATCCAAGCCAAAGTTGCCTTAGGCATACGAATATGATTCTTTTTGCACGGTCACTGTCTTTTCACTGGAGCCCCTCCTCAGCACCTGATGCTTGTTCTTGTTGTCAATGCTTACCTGGAAACCTCAAAATCATTTTTTGTACTTGCACTTTGTATAGCAAAATCTCTTCAACACTGCATGAAGCTGCAGAAACCCTAGAAATCGCCACAGAAACCATTCATAAAAGATAAGAAAACCCTAGAAATTGCCGCAGAAACCCTAGAAATCACTGCACCGTCACCTTGGACAACCATCTTGAGATTCGGCTTATTCCCTCCAGCCCTACTAAAAACCTCCTTCCTCGTGTATAATTTTCACTAAATTTGGCAATTTTTCCAAAGCAGGTCCTCCCATGTAACAATCATCTGCTTTAATCAACGATATCACACACTCAGACACTCGGTTACTCGGTAAACATTCCGCTGCTTGGAAGGATCGGTTTCTGATTCATTATTTTCAATTCTTGCATCTCGACCTCTTAAAACGTTTCTGATTGCATTGTCATCAATGTCGTTGGAGGATGAACAACACGGAGTCTTCTCACCAAATGGTTGTATGCCCTATGGTCAATAGTAAATACCAGCCGTTTTAAATTTATAGCAGTTTGATATTTATTTATTTAGTATTTTGACCAAAGTTATTATTTGTTGATTTGCAATTCTTATCTAAGTTTTTTTAGGAACTGAACTTATTTGTAATATTTATCTATGTGAAACAAACTGCTGAAGTTGACATTTTCAACAACTTTTTGAGGTCTAATTCTTTTGAATGTAAGCATCTCATTTATTACAGGAGGAAAACAAAGAATCTTTAGATGTTGCTGTTTGCGTGAACAGGCAATAATAAAGAAATACACAAGTATCTCTTCTGGTGGGAGCAAATATGCTGCTCTTGCAAGCGTTTTGGGATCTTTGACATGGCCAACACCTCTGCTCTCTGATTATCATCGATTGGCCAGGTCCGTGTCTGAATATTTTCCTTTTACAAGCTGACCAAACTTCTGTTTGAGCTTGCTTATGTCAATGGATTATGGGTTCTCTAACTTGGATAATGCTTTGCTAATTCAACTTTGTTAATCCTGGAGGGACATCTGAGCATTTGAAAATTGAGATGTGAGCATTTTCAATAATTGTAATTGTTGCCAATCCTGGAAATTTCCAGTTTGAATATTTATTTTATATTTCTTTGGAGGATTTTCACCAGGAACCTTAATATTATTGCTCACTTTTTACTTTTTTGTGTGCCTTGCTACTTCTCATATATTACCCGCTTATATTCTGTTGTATGCCTTTTGTCAGACTTTTCTTAAGGTGTCTTATCTAACTCCATTGTAGGATTGATTGGCAATATAACTAAAATATCTTATTAATTTTACAAATATGCATGCAACTATTCCCACAGATTTGTTGCACTGAGAGGCGCTCTACAGCCCAGTATGGGGGAGATGTTGTCACGTTACATAACATAATGTAACGTTACATTAAAATTAAAAAAAATACAAGTTGGCCCAATTACACTTTGAACAATCACACGTAAGTCAGCTCCATTAACTGGGTGGGTATCGTGGTCGTTGTGAGGGTCGAGGTCGAGGTGGACGCATGATGTAATTGATATTTATGAGTGCACCTGACCTTGACTCGCCAGCTACCTCCCCAAGCACTTCTAGGAAATAAACTCTAGAATGCACATGTTCATTACGTGCATTGTTGACATCTCATCTTATTGAAGGTCGATGCCGAGACACCTGCGAGAACAAAGTTTCCGTGGAAAGCAGAGTGGCCAGACAGAGAAAACTCACTGCCGGCAGATCGCATATGTCCACTGACTATTCAGATTCCGTGTCCATTGGTGTGTTAATGGCAGGAACTATAACTACAGAATAACAGAATGATTTCTACAATTATAAATTGAAAATTCTTAATCTATTTTTTTCAAATTACAGGTAATGATTATGGTTATGATATCTGTTAGGCCAAAGGAAATTGGAAATTGAAAAATTTTAATCTAATTTTTTCAAATTACAAGAAGTAACGATTGTGGTTATGATATCTGTTTGGCCAAAGGAAATTGGAAATTCTTCATCTAATTTTTTCAAATTATAACCAGAAGTAACAATTATGGTTATGATATCTGTTCGGCCAAAGGAGTGATGAAAGGGAAGAGCTTTGCTCCCTCTGCATAAACATGTTAAATTATCTTGTAATTTATTATATAAGTAATATAGATTGATTTTAACTCGAGAGCATAAAAATTTAGGAAAAATTGAAACTTGAAAAATTTAATCATCTAATTGCTTATAAATGCAAAATTTATTTCAAAATTAAAATAAATTTATAGGAAAAAATTAAATTCTTTTCACATATATCCTATGTTGCACGGGGACCCGTCCCCCCCAAAAAAACCTACGTACCCGCCGTTCCCACGTACCGGGGACTTGGGGACCCTTAGGAAACTTACCCAAATTGTTGGGGACTTCATTGGGGACTCGGGGACTTGCTGGCCATCCCCAAGATGTTCCCGACATATTTCAGGGACGTTACGAACAGATTTCAAGTATGTTCTAGGCAGATTTTAGGGATTTTTTTGGGCAGATTTTGGGGATATTCGGGGCATATATCTTCAGTCTTGACAATCATGGAAATTGATGATTGGACAATAAGATCTTTTTTCCCATCCATTAATTTTGTATTGCATTGAATCTAAATCTGTTGTAAAAGTTGTAGCTCAAAACATGGGTTTTGTATGATGGGGTAGCCTAAAAACATGTATTTTGTATGATGGGTTTTGATTTTGGTTTCTGGTGATTTAAATATTGTATTTCAGCAAATAAGGTTAGAACAAACAAAGTTTCCATGTCAAAACAACAAGAAATGCAAAATTTCAAAGGGCCGATCCCACGGGTTACTGCTTTTGTTCTTCTCATTTCTGGTCATCTTAGTTTTTACATATTGTACATGGGTTTCAGGAGTCATTCAATTATAATGCTTCAACCATCCCAACCTCAAGAATTGTGAAAAAAATCAGATAGTAGGACTTGGACAATTAACAATGTTTGTATAAATTCCTATTCAATCACCTCTTTAATCTGAAATATGAATCTAATCTCTTTAATAGGAACCAAAGGTTTTATAGGTGGTATCTAAGTACAACCATAAAATCTTGGAAACCAATTGATAAGGAAATGCCTTTTATGTTTTAACATTAACATAATCGTCATTAACAAGAAATATGAGTAAGAAAAACTGCTATAGAGACATTTCTCATTTAATTTTCCTAAAGCTAAACTGCATTTTGCTCTTGTCTAGCATCCAAATGAAATGTCACTCGGCCATTTTTTAAATTGGTTGAGCTTTTTCAGAATTGGCAAGTGTAAGGATTGTGCATAATACTGTATTGTATAGCTTGATATGCTTACAAGCTTGAAGCAACTACAAATGTTTATGGTGAATTTTAATATTTTTTGATATATATATATATATATTATTGCCGTCCCCAACCCGCCGTCCCCTGAAAAATTTGGGGGTGCGCTCTAGCCGTCCCGGGGACGCGTCCCCCCGTCCCGAAAACCAATGCAACATAGCATATATCTTACAAAGGGATTTTGTTTTATACTAAACTATAAACCAGCCTAGATCCATCCTAACCCCGGATCTATCAAGCACCAAGAGGGATCAAATCTCTTGAGGTGGAAGCATTTCCTCAAGTTTTACACTCGAAAAGAGGTTTTCACCTCAAGAGATTTGATCCCTCTCGGTGCTTGATAAATACGGGGCTAAGATGGATCTAGGCTGGTTATATGTAGCCTGCCTTTTAAAGAACTTCCATGCACTTTACTTAATGCCAAGTATTATGCTTGGTCTGCTTCAATGCCTGAATTATTGGAGTTATATAAAGTTAAACTGAAGAAATAAGTATCCATATTTAGGTACTCTAATGTGGTGGTTTTCTTTTGGAATATCCTTCCTATCTTTATGTTCTAGTGAATATTCTTGATTATATACATTTGCCAACATTTTTACCAGGCCTTATACCTGAAAGCAGTTATGTTGATTGGTTGTAGTATTTATGATTTCTGTGGTAACTACTCATATGTATTTGCTGGAGTGTCTCAGGGAAAGTGAGTATGCAGCATGGACTCTTGTTAATGGCTATGCCTTGAACCATCTCACAATTTCTGTGCATAGATTGAAGTCTGATGTTCAAAAAATTGGAAAGCTGAATGAGCTTATCCAATCCAATAAATTTAAACTCAATACAGAAGGAGGTATATTAAAAGGTGAGTTATTTTTCTTCCAATTTTTTTACTGATTTGATTATCTCTTTTTCTTAGAGTCCAGATTATTATGCAGAAAAAGAAACTTATTATTATTAATGCATAATCCTTGCTAAGTGCCGAAGCAAAGATAATACATTTCTAGAAGTACAATATTGCTTGGGTCCTTTTAACTTTGTATGGGGGTCACAGATATCAGAGAAGGTGTTTTTTCTACAAAAATCTACTTCAAAAACTATATCCAAAATTACAGTGCATTGGCAATATCCAAAATTACAATGCATTGGAAATATCCAAAATTACAATGCATTGGCAGATCCTAAGATCACCTCCTCCTTTATAGAATTAACATTAAATATATTACTTTGAATCTCAACAGTCTGATTTACTTCCTCATACCATTCCCAGCAGTAAACAGCCAAAACAAGCCTATGCATATTGTTTCTGCTCATCGCTTTACTATGGACTAAATATGCTAAAGCCTAACTTATTATAACTAGGAGAAACAGAAATTGGCCTATCGCTATCTGATAACTGTATTTTCCCAAGCCTCACACCTGTCATTCATGTGGTGGTTGACTGACCTTGGCCCCCCCTTTAGTATGAATGTTGGTTGACGTGTGTGAGCGATTGCCAACTCCCTCCAGATTTATAGTGGGGCTTAGTGATGAAAAAGTGACCAAGCATACTTCAAGTCTTCACAGAGAGACTTCTCTAGTATCCAAAAGAAATGCATGAACTTAAACAGCTTGTCACTAGGCTACCCATCAAACTTGGATTTGGGAAGCAATAATATAATATTCCATCACATTCAAAGGCACATAATCAAAAGAGTTTTACTCAGAACAACACATCCAACATTTGGTAAAAAATGGCAATAGTGGAGCTGCTACTCAGACAAAAGAGAGCAATGTCACTTTGGGTGTTATGGCATCATTGCCCTCAAAGCAATTCTAGAGGGGGAGGTGTCAAACCCCTTTCCCATGTGTTACACAAGGAAACTCAAATTCAAGGGATCAAAACAGAATCAGAAGCAGAAGTTGTGGCTGAGGCCAAGGTCGATGGGGAAGTATTCTTTTCCAAACAAGAATGGCTTTTGAATGATTTGATGAAGACACTGTTGCTTTTAATAGTGTGTTCTGATGGCTGAGGTGTTTATACATTTGTAAGGACAGTACTGTCATACAGTGGTGGCTAGTAAATAATACATGTGAAGTCAGTCTGAGTGTGATTCAAGATAGGAGCTTTAAGAACGGAGATTAAGTAATGGCTGATGTGTTTAAACTTTATACATTTGTAAGCACTGTACCGTAATAAAGTGGAGGCTAGTAAATAATAAAAATGAAGCCAGTCCGAGTGAGATTTAAGATAAGATAATGATGTTTCTTTTAATAGTCTGTTCTGATCGCTGAAGTGTTTATACATTTGTAAGCACAGTACTGTAATTCAGTGGTGGCAAGTAAGCAATACATATGCAATCACCAAACAGGGCTGATCCTGGACATACTTCCAACCTTTATTTGCGAACTGACAATCCCAGAAGATATGCTTCACCATCTCAGAATGTTGGCAGTTATTGGGATTTGGCAGTGCCTGAGGATCTCTACTCTGTTTACCCTTTGGAAGATCTCTGCTTGTTAACCCCCAGATTTGCCTGTGCAACTGGAGGGTTAAGGTCCAGCTAGTTTTCATCAGACTAGTTTTCAGTGACATGTGCATCAGGTTTCACAGTGATCAGAGTTCATTTCAGAGGCATTTTCAGCAGATTTTGAGGGAATTGCTATTTTTAGCAGTTTTCCTAATTTCTAGGAGCCAGAGTTCTGAGGTATGCATGTCAGAATTGATCACATATTATTGGTCCTTGCGAGCTCATGATGCCAGTGAGCTTTCTCCAGGTAACATGCAAGCATTTTCATGACACTGTTATTTATAGTAGTTAGGGTTTCAGGGTTCGAGCCTCGCATGTCAATTCTGAGTATATATTTGGGTTCTTTGCAGAAAATCGAGTCTGATGAGACTATTTTCATTGACATGCGAGATGCTGCTGTGTTTAGCAGTGCCAGATGTGCTAAAGTTGGCAGCAGTTTCATAGCAGTTACCTTCATTTTCTGTCTTTTTTTTAGGAGTCAGACTACTATTTTTGGCATGTCTATACTTAGCAGTTCTATTTGTGGTAGGTACAAGGTCTAGTCTCATGGTTCCAGTGTGCAGCAATTGAGTGGAGGTGTTCTTAGTGTGATATGTGGCAGCCATTGGGAGGGTTGTCACTAGAGGCAAACCCTAGGTTGAAGCATCTCAACCTCCAAACCTGAATTCGACCTCCTTTGGTATATTTGGCAGTTTTCTAAGTTTGTCCAGCCTAATTGATATCCTCTTGTAACACACCTGACCCCCTAAACCCTGCTTTGGTGGGTGGGATGTCAAAATTCCTCTTCCACTTGGCTTCAGGTCTCGGGTTTACAATCTTCATTCGACCTCTGTCCGGCATGGCACACTTGTGGATGCCCCCTTGTCATCTGCATCGTAATGTAGAGCTGTGTGTGTGATGTGGCAGTGACAAGCCCTTAGACCCGTCACCCTTTCTCTCCCAGGAAGATCCTTTGGCAAAAATGAAATTACACAGACCAAGAGATAAATGCCCCGATCGAATGATTCAGACTCACTCGGCTCGACCAGATCAACGGTGACCGGTCAGTGGTGAGTCAGGTTCACTTCCCATTGGGAAAATAGGTTATACAACCCACATTCCTTCCGATTCAACCCTTTAGACAACTCTCTTCCCAACAGATCCGACGGTCATCGAGTTGGGGAACCAACGGTCCCAATTTACTCGACACCATAAACTGAGCGACAACTAACACCTCGCCTACTATTCACTTAACACTTCACTGGTGGGGTCTACAAGACATCTACGACTGAGATCTTACCGGGCTGCCTCACTTGCAGATCAATGAATCCTATCCACTCAGACCTTTACCATCGGAAAATGCCCGCTCTATGCCATCACAAGACTTCCCGATCGCGAAATCCTCCAATGGATCCAACGATCATTAGATCCTCACATCCAATGGTCAGAGATCTATCGGATCTCACACTTGCTCGGTGTATAACTGACACTACTACTTCGACAAGGTTCTTCCTTCTAGATGGATCATTACCAGATCCAACGGTTCAGGTCCCATCGGCTTCAACACCGATAGATCTATGACTCTCCCCACTCTCAGGCCTTCGGCATTGGATTTCCTCATGAGAACTCCGCATCTACTCCTCTTCCCAGACCTTCCCGACTTTGTTCTTTCGACAAGCTTGTTGGTTTAGCGCTCCACGGATCTACGGTCTTGATCTCGTTGGTCTATCCTCCAGATGGATCGATGACTCTTCATAACTTGGATCTTTCCCATCAGAAGATCACTATAGTCACATACTCTGGGTTCTCCCGAAGGCTTCACCTTTCGATAATCCTTCCCCGAGGTCCCAGATCTCCAACGAACGGTCGAGCTCTGATCTCCTCACCGAGTTGACGGTGAATAAATCTTATGGGCTTAAACAAGGGTTCTAACTGCACTAAGGACGATTTCTGGACCTACCAGGTCCACGACCTTTCCTTGCACCTTCCTGTAGGGATTTTGACTCTACTCCCTTAGGATTTTGAACCACTTCCCCATCAAGCAAGAGGTCTTCTACCAAGACCCCCGAACGAATATTTTTATATCCTGCAAACTTTCCATTCAAGGGATAGGGAAATACACGAAGTTATTGGCCTGCACTAGCCTCCCGTGCACAATTATTACAGTTACTTCATTAATCCTTCAAGAGGAGATTTTACTACTCCATTTTAACTCAAAATTAACATTCATTCATCATATTCAGACTATTAACATGAAAAAAATACAGTTTACATCCATTGATAAAAGTTCATTAGACACATCAGGAAAAACACTTATCTATTCAATGTTGTCTTCAATCAACCAACTGACTGAGGGTGAATGCCTCACCACCCAACCCTAGGCTATGTTGCACCTTCGTCTTTCTACAACAAACCACCCTCGTGCCAGGCCATGATACCACCAATGGACTCTCACAGGTTGGCTAGCAGGTTAAGGAATGGGTCAAGAAGGTTACTCTCCTTCATTCCACTGGAAACAACAAAAGTTTCTCTCTTCCCATTGAGCTTCAGGGCCTCCACGAGTTTATCAGGCGCCTTTCTAGCTAGATTTTCTTTGCACAAGGGATTTCCTTCTCTGCTACCCAGTCTCTCGGTGAGCTCTCCTTACCAGTGCCGGTTTCTTTCCAGCCAGCACCAAGTCGTGACCCTCCTTGCTCCAATCTGGATATGGGTTTTCTTTGTTCCAGGGTGATCATTCACGTCTTAGGCAAGCTTCCTGGTTTCCTCAGGAAAACTTCCCTGTCTTCTGTTACTTAAGTCTGTATGCCCGAGCTCTATCTGCTCATGCGCATTACCATTAGTTTGTGAGTCTGGCCACTCATCTTAGATGCGAGTGTTCTTTGTTTCTCTGTGAATTCTCTGTGTCGTGTGTGTCTCCTTGCTGTGTTTTTGTCCCCTTCCTCCTTATTCATTTTCCTCTGCTGGAATATTCTCTCTGTTCCTTGGGATCCCCACTGGATTCTATTAGAAGTAAGTTCCTAGGGGTCAAGCTCCCGAATCGAAGGGGTAACTCTGTGTACCTCTGGCTGACAATTGTAGGCGTCCCTTCACTCTTCCAAGTACTATTCTAAAGGTAGTTATAAACTACTTCAACTACCCAATCTAAATTCCATTAACGGGTTCCTTGTGGTCAAGGTAAACAAGGTACTTTGGTCTGGTTAAGCATTCGAGGTTTTGCAGGTGTAGGTAGGATTGTTGGGAAAGCTTCCTATTTTTTTCATTAAAACTTCCCAGTTCCACCTCACCAGTCCCACTTGTGGTATCATGGCTAGTACTCCAAGGCTTCCCTCTTAGTCGATTGTTTGGTGTTTTTATTAACATAAACACAATTACATGCTTCATAAATCACAATATATGAAGTCTTTAACATGATTACAGTCTTGGGGGGAAACAGGGTGTTACATTGGCCTCCCCCTTAAGGAAACACTATTCTTGGTGTTTTTAACACCATATATACAAAATTACACAAAAAACAAAAATGGGTATGCCACCCTCATGGCATCTTCCAGTCCCCATGTGGCCTCATTTGCTCCAAAATGATTCCATTGCACTTTGATCTACGCAATGGCCCGATTTCGGAGCAATGTCTCTTTGTTGTTCAGGATGCATTGAGGCTCAGGCTGGAATTCTCCCTCGGGTTCCACCTGTATCACAGTCCAGTCAATAACATGATTAGAATCACGAATATACTTCTTTAATAAGGATACATGGAACACATTGTGAGCTCTAATAGTAGGTGGTAAGGCAAGTCTATGTGCCATTGGTCCCACTCTTTCCATGACTTCAAACGATCCAAAATAGTGGGGCACTAACTTGGCACAAGTTCCCATTCTTAGGGAGCTCCTCTTAGGTTTCACCTTGATATACACATGATCTCCCACCTTAAATTCCTTATGGGTCCTTTTGCTATCTACATAACTCTTTTGTCTATACTAGGCTGCTTTCAAATTTTGCCTTATTTTGATCACTTCTTGCTCCATTTCTCTTAGCAGGTCTGGTCCAAGTGTGATCCTATCCACTGGATTGTCCCAGCTAATTGGAACTCTGCAGTTTTTGCCATACAAAGCCTTGAATGAGCTTATATTCAATGACTCTTGATAACCATTGTTGTTGGAATTTTTTACCAAGGGTAGATATTCCTCCCACTGTCTGGGCTGATGCATGACATGCATCCTTAACATGTCTTCCAACACTCTATTTAGCCATTCGGCCTATCCATCTATTTGAGGATGGTAGGCTGTGTTGAATGCCAGTTGCGTTTCCAAGTCTGTAAACAAGACTTTCCAGAAATTTGATGTGAATTTCATATCATTGTCTGAAACACTAGTCTTGGGCATACCATGCAACCTGAAAATCTCTTTCATGAAAACATCAACAACATCTATAGATTTAAAGTAGATTTGATTGGAATAAAGTGAGCTGCCTTGCTCAGCTTATCCACCACTACCATGATTGCATCATGTTGCTTAATTGTTTTTGGAAAACCTATGATGAAATCCATGGAAATAGTTTCCCACTTCCATTATGGAATTTGCAATTGTTGAAATGATCAGACAGGGTGTTTATGTTCAACTTTGACCCGTTGACACTCCAAGCACTTTGCAATATACTCTGCGATGTCCTGCTTTATTCTTGGCTAGTAAATCAATTGCCTCACTGCCGTTACCATTTTTTGATAACCAGGATGACCCACATAAGGTCTTGTTAGCACACTTTTTCACCCTCCAATTGAGCTGATATAAGATAAAAACAACGATGAAAAGGAAGCTAATTAAAGAAGAAAAGCCCCAAATTGTCACGGGCTAGACCCCTCTCCGTTTGGGCTGGTGCGTGCCAGCCTCTGATGGGAGTCCCTAGGGTGATTTGCTGCTGTCTTAAGGTCTGATTTTCTGCAAATTATGACAAAAAACAGCGGCTGTAATGGCTTGGACAACGTGTTAAAACTGCCCAAGACGTGGGGGAAAGGATAATTTTTTAGCTTGGAGGGATCTTGCAGGGTTAGCACAAGAAATAGAGAAGAAAGAAAGAAAGAAACTACTCAAAAGATTGATTAAAAGCACAATGAATAGTAAGAAGCCTCTAATCTAATTGCAAAATTTAAGAAAGTACCAACAAGAAGAAAGGTTCGAAAAACAAACACAAAACTTCTTTATTATTAGGCTTGCAAAAGGGTTGATTGCACCACAATTGACAAGTCCACAACTAGTGCAATGATCACCTTGCTCAAAGATAGAGTAACTAGACTAGAGAATGAGAGAGAGAAGAGAAAGTATGAAAATATGCCGCTGCTGCAAAATCCGACCATAAAAATGTAGACCAACCTCCAATATATAGTGATGAGGACGCACTTTACCAAGAGAGTATGGGGGCATGAGAGAAGGAGAGGGAGTAGGAGAAGCGCATGGGGAAGGGAGAGAGAGTTAACGCATGTGAAGAATAGGAGAGTTAACGCATGGGGGAATAAATTAGGAATTAAATGCATGTTTAAACGTTAAATTTGGCCAAAATATGCATGAGTTAGCCAAAGAGGGAGAATGCGCCCTGTTTTTTAGGGATTTAGCGTTTAAGAGAAATAAAAGGGGAATTAATGAAATTAATTTGCATGTAAAGTGAGTTAATGACGAGTGAGAGGAAATCAAGTGAGTGATTTAGCCCTGATTGGAGAATTTCACCCTATTTTTTTAGGGATTTAGTGTTTAAGAGGAGTTTAGAAGGAATTTGGCGAAATTAATGCATGGAAAGTGGAGTTATAACGAGTGAGAGAAAGTTAGGTGAGAAAATTTAGCCCTAATTGGGGAATTTCTCCCTATTTTTAGGGAGTTAGCGTTTAAAAGCAAATTAAGGGGAATTTTCGGAAATTAAGGCATGGAAAGTGAAAATATGGCAAGTGAGGAAAAGTTAGTGAGAAAAGTTTAGCTTTGATTGGATAAATCATCTCCATGAAGAGCCACCTCACCAATGCGCCACCTCTTCACTTCAATTAATTTTAACTTTAATGCTTTAACCTTGGAAAGTGTGACCCCTTTAGTTAATGCCATGTAGATGCCACATCACATTGAAACTTTGCCAAATGTCGGAATTTGACCTTGCCATTTGTCACCTCTGGAGCCAACCACCCCTGCTATTTATAGAAACTGCTAAAAATAGGGTCTGGCTCCTAATTTTTAGGAAATTGCCAAAAATGCTTAGGATGAATAGGAGAACATTGCCACATGTCAACGGTCTAAAAATAGACACTGCTAAAAATATAATCTCCTCGCATGTCAAATGATATCATACTCATCGGATTCAATTTTCTGCAAGGATTTTGAATCCGCAATCAGAATTGACATGCGAGCTTGGTGCTCAACCTGTTGAAAATAGAAATCTGTTACAAATCATCCCGGAAAAAGTCTAAAAGACACAGAATGTATCAAGGATCCATACTGCGTGCTCAAAATCTGAATCTGGGGCCTGAAGCTAAACTTGCTAAAAACAAAAATTTCTTGCATGTCACCCGAAAAAGGTCCATCGGGCTCATAATCATGCAAGGATCAACCCTGTATGCTCAAAACTGCTCCAAACTGTCAAGTGAACCTCTCAATCACGGTCTCCTAAAAATTAGGGACACCTGCTCAAAATCTGAATCTGGATCCATACTGCGTGCTCATACAAGTGCTAAACTATGGAAAAATCTCTGACTGCTAACCAAAATAGTGCATGCTGGCGCTTAACCCTCAAGATTTTAAAGGGTGAAAATCTAGGGGTTAACAGTTCTCCTATGAAACTCATCCATAATGAGGTGCTTCAGCTCTACTGAATCAGGTACATACAACCTGTTGTTATACAACAATAGCTCATTTGTCGTAAGCTGATATTCTTAATACTTCTTCATGTTTCGCTCTTGCTGCAAACTTTCTTTTACCAGATTGAAAAGCTCATCTTCTTGCAAGAGAGTTCTGATTCTCTGCTTAATGTTAGACTCACCTACACTTGCTGCTACTAGGGGTATCGTTTGCACACTTCGGCTGAGTGCATCTGCCACTCGTTTTTCTTTCTCTTTTATATGTTTGATCTCAAAATCAAACTCACTGATTAGTGCCATCTACCTGGCATGTCTAGCATTCAATCGTGGCTGATCAAATAGATATTTCATTCCACAATGATCTTTCATTAAGACAAATCTAATCCCAAGAAGGTAATGCCTCCACATCTTTAATGCATGCACAATGGCTGCAAGCTCTAAGTCATGGGTGACATATCACTGCTCATGTTCATTCAACTTTCTTGATTCATAACAAATCACATTCCTTCTTGCATAAGGACCCCACCAAGTCCTTTTTTGCAGGCATCAATGCAGACTAAGAAATCTTTCTCAGGGTCTGCAATCTTTAAAACAGGGGCATTGGTCAAGAGATGCTTCAGTTGCTGAAAGTTGGTTTCACACTCACTGACCATACAAAATTCATCCCTTTTCTTTGCAATGAGGTAATGGGATGAACGATCTTGGAAAATACCTTAATAAACCTCCTATAATATCCAACTAATCCCATAAATGATCTTACCTTAGTTACATTCCAAGGGGCTGGCCAATCCATGATTTGCTTGATCTTTTTAGGATCTACTGCCACTCTCTCTTTTGTGATTGTGTGGCCCAAATACTGGATTTCCTTCTGGAAGAAGTCACACTTGCTATATTTGGCATATAGCTGGTGATCTCCTAGCACTTGTAACGACAACCTCAGATGTTCCTCGTGCTCTTCCTTGGTCTTGGAATATACTAGGATATCATCAACGAACACAAGAACAAACTTGTCCAAATACTTGCTGAGAACAATATTCATTAAGCACATGAAGGTGGTCGATGCGTTGGTAAGCCCAAAAGGCATGACCACAAACTCATAGTGTCCATATCTTGTCCTAAAAGTTGTCTTGTGGATGTCTTCATCCTTAATCCTGACTTGGTGATATCCCGATCTCAAGTCAATTTTAGAGAAGAATGTAGCTCCTCTGAGTTGATAAAAAAGATCATCGATCTTGGGCAACGAGTACTTGTTCTTGATGGTCATCTTGTTCAACTGTCGGTAGGCAATACACAACCGCAAGGTACCATCCTTTTTCTTCATGAACAACACGGGTGCTCCCCACAAGGATACACTCGACCTGATATACCCTTTATCCATCATTTCCTTTAATTGCACCTTTAACTCTATCGGTTCTGGTGTACTCATTCCGTAGGGTACTTTTGATGCTGGTACTGCTCCTGGTACAAGATCTATTGAGAAATCGAGATCTCGCTTAGGAGGAAGTCCAGGTAACTCCTCTGGAAATACATCTTTAAATTTCCACAACACTGGGTGATCCTCAATATTCAGTTCCTTATTATTTGTTGCATTGAGCACGTGTATTACATACAAGGGACACCCTCTTCAACTAAACTTATTGAGTTGCAATGCTGATATCTGCCCCATTGATATAGGCTTTTGAATGCCTTGGAACACCCTCATGTTTCCTTCTTCTTCTTCACATTCCAAGGTCTTGTCATGGCATTTCAATCTTTCTTTATGGACGACCAACTAATCCATGCCTATCAGCACATCATATGATCCTAAAGGTAGGACGTTTAAGGTTGCTTGTGTATGCAGTCCACTCATTTCAAATGGGCATGCCTCTATCACTTCTGTCACCTTTCTCTTAGTCCTTGTGGCTAATTGAACCAACAACGCTTTTGCATGCTTCTGCCTCTGTAAAGCACATGCTTCAACAACTTTGGGCGAAACATAGCTAAGGTTAGAACCAGGGTCAATCAAAATAGAAATGGGTTGTTTGGCAATTATACCTTCCAACTCCACCACAGAAGCTTGGCAGTTTGCTTGTCGATTCTCAACAACTGCATAAATTCTCGGCACACTCCTGGCCACATTATTGACTGTAGTAGCCCCCTGGACATGGTGAACTCTTTTGCTGTCATGTTGTCTGTGAGGGAAATCTCTCAACACATGTGTCTCTCCACAAGCTCAACACTGTAGAGGTCCTTTCTCTCCACAAGCTCAACACTGTAGAGGTCCTTCGCTGGAATTTACATGTACAGTCAGAGCCATTCTCCGAGGATGGCTAAGACCTAGATCTCGTCTAGGGCACCCAGTGCACTTCTGGGATATGTGATCTGAGACACATATTGATAAAGACCCTAGGTTGCACTGTGGCCCCTCGGCTTGTAACTCAGGTACCCATGCCCTATGCATGGAAGTCTTGGTTCTCAGAACTAAGAAGATGAAGACCCTAGGTTAGTATCCGGTGGGCCCCGGGTTTGTAACCAGTGTAACCATGCCTAGGGCATGGGAGTTCACACCGGGGACCGCCAGCTGAAGACCCTAGGTTGTTAACTGTGGCCCCCCTGGATTGCAATCAGGGTAACCATGTCTGTGGCATGGGAGTCTTGGTCCGGGACCAAGCAGCTAAAGCCCCTAGGTTAGTAACCAGTGCCCCGGATTGCAACTGTGGCACCATGCCTAGGGCATGGGAGTCTTGGTCCGGGACCAGCGCTTGAAGACCCTGTGGGTTAGTAACTGGCCCCGGATTGTAACCAGGGTGACCTTGCCTGGGGCATGGGAGTCTGGTCTAGGACCAAGCATTTAAGACCCGATATATCTCTAGGGCCCCCGATCGGGCAGCCTGTGGTAACCATGCTCGGGCATGGGAGTCTTGGTTTGTAACCAACCACTTAAAGACCCTAGATTTATCTAGGGCCCCCGGACCGAGTCTGGTGGTGCTCATGCCTAAGGGCATGGCTGATCCTTGGTCTCCGACCTGGTGTGAAACTTGATGGTACATGACCTTCCTCCTCAAGAAGGGCACAACCACAAGTGGGACAACGTCCCTTATGCAAGTGATGATAAAGCAATAGGTTCACCAGATGATTTGGAAAGAATAAGTAATGCCACCTTGTTTACTTGGGAAACCCTCCCTTGCTTTTGGGCTCTTGATTTTTGGTTGTGGGCTTTGTAAACCCTCCTTTGCTTTTGGGCTCTTGATTTTTGGTTGTGGGCTTTGTAAACCCTCCTTCCTTTGTGTGGTTATTTGTTATGGGCTTTTGGTTATAATTTTAATTATACTATGTCACATGTTTAAATTCTTAATTTAAGCATGTGACTTATTAATCTCACCTAAAGCCCTAGCGCTCCCTAACCTTTGACTTGACTTAACCCTAACTCTATGTCCAAATTACTATATAACAAGCCCTACCCTACTCCTTTCAATATACATTTCTATTACACTCTATTGTGACTATACCCTTAGCGTGGAGTCTTCTGAAAGCTGCAGCCTCAGTCCAGATTTAGTGCTGTCCTGTTTTGTTGAAGGTTGGTGAAGGTTCCAGCTGCCTTCCCGTCTAAGCCAAAGGCTACCGCCATCCTTTCCTGCTGCTGTCTATGCCAAAGAGAGCCGCGACCTGTATCAAGGGTACTGTGACCTGTTTTGAAGGGTTTTGTAACCTGTGAGAGGTAACCGCTGTCCATAGAAGGGTGCCGTGACCTGGGAAGGTAGCCGCTGCCCCTTTGAAGGTACCGCTCCCTTTTGTTTAAGGCTGTCACAGTCCATAGTAGGTACCGCTGCCTGTGGAGAGGGTTAAGCTTTTCTTTGTTTGGGTTTCTCTTGGTTTCCTTTTCAACGTTGGTGGCATGAAAGTTCTTCAATCTGTGGATAGAGATCTTCTATAGATTAGAATCAACTTTAACTGAGCATAAATTCAAAGGACCTAATCTCATTGTGGTTGAGTCTCCTCTTCTCTGGTAAGACTGTCAGGTATGATTCTAACTGATTTCTATTGAAGGTTTCAGATCTGAGTTATTTTGATCTTCTGTTATACTTGAAAGTTTGTTTGCTTCAGTTTGAATAATAGATCTGCTGTCTTTGAACTTGTTCCATCCTCAAATACAGTTTTTTGCTTCCAAAAGAATTATAAATCTGCTGATATATTCAAAAGGGTTTTGTATCTCTGTTTGATCTAAGTACTGTTGCAGATCTACATTTAACTTGCTGTTATATATATGCTTGAGAGGTCTAATACCTCTGCTTAGATCTGAGTTTTAATATATCATTGTTTTGCAGTTTAGCTGTTAGTATATTTGCATAGATCTCTACTTTAGAATATTCTGTTATCTCTGTCAAGATAGGGTTTACTCGTCCCTGTTAGAGATCTAGAATTATTGATTATCTTAAGTTCAGATTTCAATTATACTGTTACTATCCTATATGCTGTTCTGTTCTTCAGATCTATAAAGGAGTTTTGCTTTAAATTCAAAAAGAGACCGCTGTGTTATTCTTCTTACCCTGCACTAACACTTTCTTTGGTTCCTATGCTCTTTCTCTTACTTGTTTTGTTGGCCTATTTCCACTATGAGATGGAAAGTTTTGCTAGTGCATACTCCTGCTCGGATGATCGAACTGAGCACCTTTCTTTGGATTCTTATATTGGGACGGTTTAAATCCCTTCCTTTGAAATCCAAGTTTATCCTTTCTCTTCCAATCCTTGAGAGGCTCCTGCTTATGCTTGGATTGGTCATAACAATACTTAACCTTTCTAATAGTGTCTTCCAAAGTCTCTGTGTTCATCAAACTCAATCCTATCTTGATAGGACTGTGGTAATCCACTAAGGAAGCATTGCATTCTTCCTTTCTCTTCATCCTTGAGATAAGGAACATATCTCAACAACTCTAAGAACCTCTTGGCATAGGAATCCATGGTAAGTTGCCCCAACTTGTGTTCATGGAACTCCTTAATCTTTACATCATAGTACTTCTCCAATAAATATGTATTCCTGAAATATTTTTCAAATTGCTTCCAAGTCGTTTGCTTTCCTTCAATCCTAACTTCCTTGGAGGTCCTCCACATGGAAGCTCCTCCATTCATATTGAAAATATCTATCTTTGCCTTTGTATATTTTGAGTAATTATGCACTCGAAAATACTTCCTTAATCTCAACAACCAAGCCTTGACTTCTTCTCCTTTCTTGATTTCTCCATCAAAGGTAGGTGGATTTTCCTTCTTGAATTCTTCTCACATGTGAGAATCCTCAGAATGTTCCCTTCTTTCTCTTGGGAACACTTGAAACAATGTCACAATTGGATAGTTCCTTTGTAGTGGTCTTCCATTGATGGTTGCCTGTGTTACCTTTCACTAGTTTTGCCTCTCTTAGCATCTCGATGCCTTTTCCCAGAATAACTCCTTCCCACATTAATGTAAGTTGGTCCATGTTTTTGGACATCCGAAGGGCTCTTCAATTTATCCGACTATTGCAGCCCTCGTGACACTAATGGTCAGACCGTATTGCAAATGCTTCTCAATCTGAATAGGCTCTACAAGAATACCGCATTCAACTTTTGCTTGCTCGCCTAAGCCTCATGAGCCTTTCATTATCTCGCCAAACTCCTTACTGTATACCAAATCGAGGGGTTTCTCGTCCTCCCGCCATCAAATTTTCATTTCGGAAAGCGTAGGTGTCCTCCATACGCTGCACCATTCAATTTGTTCCTTTTCTATATGTCCACCTGCCTACGCACAAACAATGAAACACTATTAGCAATTACATTTCAAAATTATTGACCTAAAATTCTTGGCCTTGTCAAACATCAGTCTGCTTTGACAATCTCGAACCAACACTGTCCTGTTAAAAATGTTATTAGTACTCATTAACATAATTAAATCATTAAAAATAAAGCATATACTTTCATCTTGTAAAGTTCTATTAATCATTCATTCGGCCTTGGAGACCCATTCAAGACTAGAGTTTGAACTGCCCATACCTCACTGCTATGACACACCTGACACCCTAAACCTTGCTTAGGTGGGTGGGATGTCAAAATTCCTCTTCCACTATGCTTTAGGTCTCAAGTTTACAATCCCCATTCGACCTCCGTCCCGCGTGGCGCACACCTGGACGTCCCCTTGTCATCTACATCGTAACGCAGAGTTGTGTCTGTGATGTGGCAATGGCAAGCCTCATCCGGCTACACCTTTTCTCTCCCGTGCATTCTTTGGTAGAAATGCAATTACATAGACTAGGAGATAAATCCCTCGATCGAACGATTCGAACTCACTCGGCTCGGCCAGATCAACGGTCAGTGGTGAATCGGGTTTACTTCCCATAGGGAAAACTGGTTATACAACCCACATTCCTTCCCGATTCAACCCTTTCGACAACTCTATTCTCGAAAGATCTGACTTACCCAAGTTGCTGTGAGCGTGAGCGGGAAGGGAGCTGGGAGCCGCATTTTTCAAAAGTGGTCGGGATGGTTACCCGAGACGAGATATATATATATATATATATATAGAAATATATATATATATATATTCAAAAGAAAACAAGTAGAATGCCAAACTAGATGCAAAATGTGTGAAACATGTATGTTTGTGATACTTCCAATATATGAAAATATTATCCATCATTCCATGAATCTTATCGTAGTACATTAATGAATAATCATCTAAGCATCAACCATCTAGTCATAGTCGCTAACAATTACACATACAAAGTAAGAAATTGAAATACATTTTACAAATACAAATACAAACCATAAAGATTCTAGCAATTACAAACATACAAACTTTAGAACCATATATTAGTGAAGTACATCATGAACTTATGGAATGAAAAAGGTTATCCACCAATTGTCAACATGAGTCATGGCCAGATAGTTTTTTTACAAAAATTGGCTATTTGCATAAGTACTAAAATGATAATTAAATTGAAATCTAGTAAAATGAAAAAACAATCTATTTCTCCTACTCCTATCTCCTTCCACCACCATGATTCCCCCGTGGGGGTACGCGTGGTGGTAATGAAGATGAAGCAACCGAGTGTGAAGGTCTTCTAATGCGTGTACGGGTGGAGTGTTAGTCAAGGGGGCCCATCCATGGGACCCTGCACCGGGTGGTGGTATCTCAAGACGATCATCCTCATCCAAAAGAGCATTCTCCAACTCCTCCAAAACCAATGCTCCATCCTCCAAATTGTCCTCCTTGGATTGTTGTCCCACATCTTATTTTCTTTATCTCTCCAACTCCTCCAAAACCAATGCTCCATCCTCCAAATTGTCCTCCTTGGATTAATAGTCCCACATCTTATTTTCTTTTGCTCATTGTTGGATCTCAGAGTAATGGCTCAACAACGTTAAAGTTGTAACACATAGACCAAGTTCTCGCTGGTCAGACATTCAACCTGCTCTTCGACATTGTGGTTGAAATCAGATGTGCTCCAACACCTCTGGCCGAAGAAGTGTTCACCACCGTGAAAGAACCCGCGATTGCCATAAATATAGCCGCAGGCAGTATTACCCCATGCATGTCCCACCAATCAAGAGAAGGCAAATTCTCGACATCTCTATGTGCAATGTTGCTCCCAAAGGCACCAGTGTAACTAATGTACTGGCTCAACTGCTGCTGAATGCTATCACACTCCTCAAAATCTGGGTACATTTTCTAATGCTTGCATATAACCAGATTGAACTTCTGGATCTTGGTGTGGTTTTTCTTCATTTCCCACCCCCGGTGTCAGTTGAAAGCCATGATGTATGATAGTATTTTTGGTGTAAGCACATATGCTAAGGCATGTAGTGGAATATTTAGCTTCCCACCGCTTCCACCTCTATACTAATAAAATCATACAAATTATGATCTCTAGGCTCAACAATGTCCTTAATTTGTCCTAGCATATTATCCATTTTCTCATACACATCCCCAATGATCGGTCGATCAGAATCTGCAACCTAATCATGTTATAAATTGTTTTGGTGAACTGTGAAACAAACTTGACCTGCGGTCCAAAATGGCTATCAAGGACAATGTCCTTGTCGTGATCCATGCCATCTCTATTAGTGCTAATTTCATCCCACTCATCACTCATCACCATTGTACCCAAAGCTTGTCTTACCCTCAATGTTACCGAGCAGTGAGGAAATAGCTTCCAAATCTAGTCTTGCAAGCTTAAGTACTGTAATTTAGAGGCGCTATAAAATGCATTAACCCTTGAATGTCCCGTGATAAATTTAATGAGTTTCTTCCCTCGCTTGTACAAATCATTGATCCGTGTGCATTCTTTATGCTTGATGATATCATGCATTAAAAGGTTCAGTGTGTGCACCAAACAACCATACCAAAATATGTGAGTATATTTCCGCCCAATGATTTTTCCTGCTCCATTACTTGTCGACATCCGCGATTACTTGAATCACATTAGTAGGACCAAACTCATCAATAGTTTTCAATAAGATGCTTGTTATGTTCTGAGAAGATGCCATGACTGATGAGGAGTCATGAGCTCAAGAAACACTGAGGAGCGACACACCATTCTATCTGATTTTATACCACATTAGGGCTCTTGCATTCAATGGGGGCTTTGTTGCTGATGGTTTTAACCATGAATGCCAATAAGGGAGCGGAGAACATTGAATGGCACACCACATGCATAAAGAAACCTTGCCACTTTGCATCCACTTCCTCCTCGCCAGCAATATCAAGGAAATCTTCTATGGTTCTCTTTACTTCCAATTTCCACTTCCACTTCCACCGCCACTGGGTGAGGACCTTCCACCAACCGAAGAAGATGAAAAGGGAGAAGATGAATCAGGTTGAACCTTTTGTTTTAGTATTCATTCTTTGTACAACCTCCTCTATCTTGATGTGTTTTGTTCCTGTGATATCTTAGGGCAAATTGCAATACCAATGGATCCTCTCGTTATCATCATTGTTTAATACTCCCAAAGATGCCTCCTCACATGGGTGTACGAACCGCTATAAGGTTTTCCTGGACGACAACCGTGTGGGCATCTTTGTGGGGTATTAAAACTTAGTGGTTCCACCACCTCTACCTCCTCAAGTTTTGTGACATACCTCCAAGGGGGTTAATGAAGCTTTGCCACTATCAACTTCATTATCATCCTTCACCACCCTCCTCCTTCATTCATTGGGTAGTTCATCACTATGAATGACCACTATCATCTTCTTTCATTCACATGCCTATTCCCAAAGTTCAACACCATGAGAACCAAATGCAAGAAACCACAAGAAAATCATTTTCTTCAAGCTTAGATGAACAACCGCAATAGAATGAGGGAGGAAGGGGGGGAATTGAAATGTAGGAGAAGACAAAATACAATAATAAACAAGCACATTTTATGAACAATATTCAAAATTTCAACAAGAATACACATTGGGCATACCTATTTTGATGAATTTCCAATGATTTGCAAGTAGATGGAACCCTTGTTGTCTCCTCCAAGCTCTCAAAAATCCTCTTCAAGCTCTCCAACTTTGCTCCAACTTGCTCCAACACCAACACGTAAGCCAACACCAAGAGCTCCTTCCTCTCCACTCCAACTCAAAGATGAAACAATGAGAAGAAGAGGGAGAGATTGTGATTTATCTCCCCTCTCTAACCCTAAAAATGCCCTAGGCCCCACCCACAAAGCAAAAAAAAATTTCACTTTTTCGCTCAAATTCGGGGAGCGCCCGAGTGGGTTTGGGAGCGCTCCGGGAGCGCGGTTCCGGGGGTTCACGAGTGGGTGCTGTAGGTTAGGGAGTGTGGGCGGGAGCGTTCCGGGAGCGTGGAGGTTTGGGCAGCGACAGGGAGCGTGGAGGTTTGGGCAGCGACAGGGAGCGTGAATTAGAGGACGGGAGCGCGGTTCGGTAGGGTCGGAGCGCGGGAGGGAGTGCGGTTCGGGGACGCTCCCGCTCGGAGCGCGGTTCGGGGGTCCGGACCGGAGGGGGGGGGATGCTTCGACAACCCTGTGACGACCATCAAGCTAGGGAACCAACGATCTCGATTTACTCAACACCTTAAACTGAGCGACGGCTAACGCCTTGCTTACTCTTCACTTAACAGTTGGCTTGTGGGGTCTACAAGACATCTATGGCTGAGATATTACCGGGATGCCTCACCCACGAATCAACGACTCCTGTCCACTCGGACCTTTATCGTCGGAAAATGCCCACTCTATGCCATCACACAACTTCCCGATCAATCCTTCCCGATCGATAAATCTTTTGATGGATCTAATGATCATCAAATCCTCACATCCAATGGTAAGAGATCTATCGGATCGCACACTTGCTCTGTGGATAATCGACACTACTACTTCGAAAAGGTTCTTCCTTTTAGATAGATCATTACCAGATCCAATGGTTTAGGTCCTATCGACTTCAACACCGACAAATCTACGACTCTCACCACTCTCGGGACTTCGACATCAGATTTCCTCATTGGAACTCCGCATTTTCTCCTCTTCCCAGACCTTCTCGACTCCACTCTTCCAACAGGATTATCGGTTTAGCGCTCCACTAATCTAAAGTCTCAATCTCGTCGACCTATCCTCTAGATGGATTGACGGATCTTCATAACTTGGATCTTTCCCATCGAAAGATCACTATAGTCACATACTCCCGGTTCTCCTAAAAGATTCACCTTCCCCGAGGCCCCAAATCTCCGACGAATAGTCGAGATTTGATCTCCTCACCGAATCAACAACGAATAAATCTTTTGGGCTTAAACAAGGGTTCTAACTATGCTAAGGACGATTTATGGACCTACCAGGTCCACGACCTTTCCTTGCACCTTCCTGTAGGGATTTTGACTCTACTCCCTCAGGCTTTCGAACCACTTCTCCATCAAGCAAGAGGCCTTCTACCAAGACCCCCAAATGAAGATTTTTATATCCTGCAAACTTTCCATTCAAGGGATAGGGAAATACATAGAGTTATTGTCCTGCACTGGCCTCCCATGCACAATCATTGCACTGGCCTCCCATGCACAATCATTATAGTTACTTCATTAATCCTTCAAGAGGAGATTGTACTAGTCCATTTTAACTTGGAATTAACTTTCATTCATCATATTCGGACTATTAACATGAACACAATACAGTTTATAGCCATTGATAAACATTCAATAGACACATCAACCAAAACAATTATCTGTTCAATGATGTCTTCAACTAGCCAACTAACTGAGGGTGAATGGCTCTCCACCCAACTGTAGGCTATGCTGCACCTTCGTCTTTCTACATCAAGCCATCCCCGTGCCAGGCCATGATACCACCAAGGGGCTCTCACAGGTTGGCTAGCAGGTTAAGGAATGGGTCAGGAAGGTTACTCTCCTTCACTCCACTGGCAATAGTAGAAGTTTCCCTCTTGCCACTAAGCTTCAGGGCCTCCATGAGTTTATTCGGCGCCTTTCCAGTTCGATTTCCTCTACACAAGGGAGTCCCTTCTCTGCTACACAGTGCCTGGACGACCTCCCCTTACCACTGCCGGTTTCTTTCCATCCAGCACCAAGTTGCGATCCTCCTTGCTCCAGTTTGGATATGGGTCTTCTTTGTTCCAGGGTGACCATTCACGTCTTGGGAAAGATTCCTATTTTCCTTAGGAAAACTTCCCAGTCTTCTGTTACTCAAGTCTGTATGCCCAAGCTCTATTTGCTCATGCACATTACCATCTATTTGTGAATCTAGCGACTCATCTCAGGCACGCGTGTTCTTTGTTTCTCTATGAATTCTCCATGTCGCGTGTGTCTCCTTGCTGTGTTTTTGTTCTCTTCTTCCTTATTCCTTTTCCTTCGTTGGAACATTCTCTCTGTTCCTCGAGATCCCCACTGGCTTCTGTTGGAAGTAAGCTCCCAGGGGTTAAGCTCCTGAATCGAAGGGGTAACTCTGTGTACCTCTGGCTGACAGTTGTAGCTGCCCCTTCACTCTTTTGAGTACAATTCTGAAGGCAGGTATAACTGCTTCAACTAGCCAATCTGAATGCCATTAACGGATTCCTTGTGGTCAAGGTAAACAAGGTACTTTGGACAGGTTAGGCATTCAAGGTTTTGTAGGTGTAGGTAGGATTGTTGGGCAAGCTTCCTATTTTCTTCATTAAAACTTCCCAGTTCCACCTCACTAGTGCCACTCATGGTATCATGGCCAGTATTGCAAGGCTTCCCTCTCAGTCAACTATCTGGTGTTTTTATTAAGATAAACCCAATTACAGGCTTCATAAATCACAAGACTTGAAGTCTTAAACATGATTACAGTTTTGGGGGAAAACGGGGTGTTACACCTTTTCTCATGGCTTGAGTTCTAAATTTACCAGTGGATGATCCTTTACCAATTTTGGAAACCCTAATTCGCCTCGGTATTTGTGCTATCTTTGGCCAACTAAAACCCTAGTTCTACTTGTGCCATCTTCAGAAAACCTAGGTTGACCTCCTTTATAATTATAATTTTGGTTGAAAGTTTTGCATGAGCCACAATCAGTCAAGGGAGTTTGATGGGCCGTTTCATTCGCGATGGCCAGAATTTTGAGGATAAGTTATCCCTTGAAGTGGCATGTAAGTATGTTTTAATGTGAGGACAGCTATATATGTGGCTGTAGCAGGGCTGTAATGAGAATTTACTGGCAGAGTGTTGCTATAACAGTGATATGACAGCAGTCTTATCCTTAATAACTTGCACAGGGTCAGCACTGGGGCCTTTGTTTAGAGTTGTCTCTTCAACAGATAGCAGTTCACTAACAGTTTGAGCAGATTATTGTCTTATCAGCCACCTGCCAGCTTGTTTCATGCACAGAAAAGTTGCCCCAATTGATTGATATCCAGCAGTTTGCATTGGTTTTAATCCACAGCAATATAGAACCTAGAAGAGGGTGCTGGTGAGTCCATTCACCGCCACAAATTTTGAGTTGGGCATGCGCTCCTGGTGGTCCTTTGCAGTCAGTATTGATGGAAAGAAGTAGAAACAGCAGTAACGGGACTGCTGTAGTGGCAGTTGTGAGACAGATAACAGTAGGTCAGTACTGATCCACATGCACGGCTAGGGCACACTTAATTTTTGACCTTTTTCTCCTATAAAGATAGTGTGGAGGGGACTCTGAACAGTCTACAGCACAGCCTTCTTTTCATCCTTTTCCAGCCTTCTTTTCATTGCTGCCCTCACTACGTCCACTGCTTGTTAGGCAGTGAGCCTTGTATTCATCATCATGATGCATGCAATCTTTTGATTAATATATAGATAGGGTTCGATTATGCCATGTTTTTACATCTCTTTGAATCTCATGGTTGAATAATTGTGTTTTGTTATAGTGGTGTAGGTGGCTTTAGTGCCCTTGTTTTGATTCTGTATTCACTTAAGGCGCATATCCGCTTCTTTTTCATCATTCATAGTATTAGTTGGTTAATGAAATTGAATCTCCCTCATATTATTTTGACTCAAAGTTTTCTTGTGTCCTTGGTTGTTTGCATGCATCTCGAGGAAAAATATTTCGTGTGCTGATCACTTGTGCTATTTACATAGACTTGTGAGGTTGTTGAAAGTGTTAATCACTAAGGACACCTCTCCGTGGCTGGAAAGGCACCAGTCTAAACAGAGGAATAATTAGCAATGAGCCTAGGCTAGATCATAGTTATTTCGTAGGTTTGCTAACTGCAGATTTGTGAGATAACACTACTGCAGGTCTCTTTTTGATCATGAGGTCAGTTCTTTATCTGCTTTCTGTACCATGTGGTGGGATGAGGTATGTCTCTAGTTGTGGTACAGTATCTGTGGGGGCTTGAGGCTGGATCTGCAGATCCATGTTTTGGATCTGGATATGGATACAGAGCTGCTCAGATCCACCACGTAAACAGATCCTTCAAGCCCAAAAACGGATCCCATGCCGCCAAAATGAATCCTATGCCAGCTAGCCCTCACATGCCAGATCCCAAGCAAATAACATTTGAGTTTTATTTTTTTTTAATGTTTTTTAAAGGATGTTTGCCCCCTTTTTGAAATCCTAAGCAGCATATATTCTATTCAGATTTTTAGTTCGATTACTTATTATGAATCTGTAGGTTGTATAGTTATATAGGTAAGTTATTAACTTATCAATTACCTGTAGGCTGTAGCTGTATTGTATATGATAATGCTAGCAAGGAAGATTTGAGACATTAAAGTTTTAGTTTCTGATGATGCTAGTAAGAAAGCTCTGGGAAAGGTCCAAGACATTATATAGATAATAGTATATACATAGTTTTCAGTTTTCTTTGTGTACACAGGATGGCTGTGTCATTAATAATTTAATTAGATCAATCCCATCCAACTCTAGGTGAAGGCTCCTCTTAGAATAGTATGATACATAGACTATAGCATGTTGTCAAATAGTGTACAGCATCCATTTACCATCATACCTAGCTGGGAATCTTTAGACTTTAAGGCAGATTTCAAGGAAGATGACTGGTTGATCATGATGTAGAGTTGAATATTCAGATGATGAGGATGTAGACCCATTTCAGAATATGTAGTTAGACCAACTATACCTTATCATACCAATAGAGTAATCATTGATGAGACACTCAATTTTGTATTTACAATTATCCTTTTTGTATAGGTGTGATGAATCATGATTTCAGTCTTCAGATTATCTATCAGTTGTAATGTTGTGATTCATGAATGGTTTTGATTCTTAACTTTGAATATTTTTTTTTAAATTAAAAGAATATTATTATATTTTTGGTACGTGGCATTTCCACGCCATATCTGGATCTTGGCTTTTCAAAAATCTGGTTGATTCATATCCGGATCCGTTTCCTGGTAACTTAGGTCTGCAGTTGTTGGACGGGTTCCTTGCTGATAGAAGATGCCAAATCCTTAGATGCAGTAGCTTGTTCTGATTTTATTTCTGCCTTAGTAGTTTTGAGGAAGAGGATATAAGTTGCATTGTATATACCCTTCCGCTATTTTGACTTGCTGTTGTAAATATTTTTTTGTATATATATGACGTATTTTTCAAAAAAAAGAAGTAAACAATACATATGAAGTTATTCATTTTTATGCAGTAGCGAATTAGACATACAAAGGAGAACTGCGTTAGGTTTATATGAAACTCAGTTTTCCTTTGTATGTCTAATACATATGAAGTCAGTCTGAGATTCAAGATAGGAGCTTTAAGAAGTGAGATTAAGTAATGTTTGATGTGTTTAACTTTATAAATTTGTAAGCACTGTATTGTAATAAAGGGGAGGCTTGTAAATAATACATACGAATCCAATCTGAGTGAGATTTAAGATAAGATAAGATAAAGTAATTTTATTTTTGTCCGATGAATGACCACAAAGTGTAAGTTAATGGGACTAAAAGAGTACAATCTCTGTAATACAAAGTGGGAGTGCAAGAGTAGCTCCTAGCTCTATTTGGGTGTGTTACCGATCCATGCCTAGGGGTAACTAGAGGAGATCATGTCTCATGGCCCACAATGAAGATAGTGATCCCGACCATGATGATGATCAACATGTCCATAGATAGCATCCCAACAGCCCCCTTCAGATTGCCTCTTTTACTTCAGATCAGTCAAGCTCATTGCATCCAGTCAACTCAGTGTATGGGAGATGGTAAGCTAATGTTACCATGAGGTAAGTTAGTTCTTTTTTCATATGAGGTGTTGTGCTTAATTTACGAGGCATGTCAATGAGGATCATTGGTTGAAGTTGGATAGCGGATCACTAGCTCAAGAAGTTACGTTTGTTTCCTTGTTTCACCTTGGTGGCCAACATTTGTGCCCTAGTCTCGTGTTGTCACTTCCTAGAGAAAAGGGGTACTATTAGGGGGCCCTCAGAAGGGTAACGTTTCGTTTCCCCACCATACTTAACACTTGCCATCTTGGAGCCTGTCATAGTGCACTAAACTTCGGTAATGGGTCATCGACCATTCTCTCATGAGAAGAGGGGCTGAAGGCATAGAGGTTGATTGCAATTGCTAGCAAAAGAAGAATGGAGAAAGAATAATGATAAAGAAAGAAAGAGAAAATAACAAAGGCCTCTCAAAAGCCAATCCATACTTGAGCTCTACCCTTTCCGCGTTCGCCTCAGTCCCAAAGAAGTGATGCTGCAGTTTGAAACCTTATAAAGGGGACTTGCAAATATGATAAGAGGACAAATAAAAAGGTAGATTAAGGGGTTTGGAAAAACGTAGCGCTTAGATAGTGGTAACTCAAGAGAAAACGCACCCTCCACAAAGGTGCTCATAGAAATGGATTCAGTGACACCATAAGTCAAGAAGTAAGCCCAACACGTATCACTATCACACTTACTCTTGAAGTGTTCTTTTCTTTCATTGTTTCCCTCGCGATATATCCCTCTACTTGGGTCTTTTCTTTCACTGTTTTGGTTGGCACACCAAATAGGGTTTGATGAAGGTCCTCCCATATTCAAACTTGCCACACAAAGTCCCGAGCTAATGTGAAATTTGAAGGGGACACTTGATGTGAACTGTTTATGTGGCTTATATCTTAAGTAACAACTTACTTTGTATGATCTAAGGACTGGTATATCTTATGAACATTGGCTATACTTGATTTCATACTTTGTTTAGATTTGGATGCACCCGACATGGTACTTTGAAGGACGCCCCGAGATTTCACCCAGGACGTTGTGCCTTTATTGCAGGATATGGCACATGTGATGCAGAGCATTGAGGCACCCAGTGACTCGACACATTCAGATACTAGCTCTCACACCTTCTGGACCTTGGACAATGGAAAGATGGGCTTGATTTTGATAGATATGGTCACGATGGCACACTTATGGGAAGGAAGCCCATACTTTGGACAGTGCACCCACATGTTACCCGACCATTTGATGGAGGAAGTTTCATTTGGTTTGGCTTGGACAACATAGAAAGATTATGTACACCCTCCTCCACCATGCACAACATCCTTCACACCTTGGATACTGGGCTCTTTTGATGATGACATCATGATAAGGTTTGATGGAGATGTTGGGGTTTGCCTGCCACATGGACACCACATGATGATTTGAGGTGGCATGGCAATTCTTCAACCTTGCTTGCACTTTGGATGATGAGACATGGCCTTGGGAGGCCCTCCTTCACCCCTAGGAGGCTTGACATCACCACACATATGGTTTTATGATTTATATTTGCATTTATTATTGTTGTAGAGGCTATTTTGGAGGGGTTGGCCCCACTTGTAACTTGAAATTATAACATTTTGTGGACAATAGCACTTGTTTACCTCATATAAATAGAGGGAGTGCTCATTTCATTTTATCATCATCACTTCTCCTCTCACACAAGTGAGGAGGAGCTCTAGAAAAGTTTGCTCTCTTTCTTTTGTCTCTTGGATCTAGTGTGCTACACTTGGAGGAGGATTTCTTTGTGGATGCTTTGCTTTCTTGGATGATATATTGTTGCAACTAGCATTTCTCTTGGCATAGCGACTTGGATAAGTAAGTGATTTGCTTTAAGTTTATGTGTTTTCTCATGGTATAATTGTTAATTTCTATCTTGTTGCATGTTAATTTTTCCTAGTAAAACCCTAGGAAGGAGACATAAGTCTTTCTCTCCTTTAATACTTTTGTTTGTCCAAGATTGGTGAAAGCATTAAGAGACCTAGTCTCTTGCTAAGATTCAAAGGCTTAAGGCCCAAGAGGCTTTGCACCTTAAGGTTTTGATCTTTGTCATTTGATCCTTGACCTAGGTCATCTAGAAGAGGGAAAATGACATCTAGGGCCCAAGAGGCTTTGTACCCTAGAAATCATTTTCTTGGAGGTTTAACTCCTATGGCCCAAGAGGCTTTGCACCTTAGGGTTTGAACTTCATTCTTCTTGATTGTCTAAGTCTCTCTTCAAGTGTTTCATGCTTGACTCCATTTTCCCTAGAAAAGACAACAACACTAGTCCAAAACTCTCCTTGTGGTGAAAACATTCTTAGAATTATCATTCTGTCTCCTAAAACGATTTGACAAACCCTACTAACTCTAACCCTCTACTTGGGTCTTTTCTTTCACTGTTTTGGTTGGCACACCTAATAGGGTTGGACGAAGGTCCTCCCATATTCAAACTTTCCAACTTACACAAATTTCCGAGCTAATGTGAAATTTGAAGGGGATACTTGATGTGAAATGTTTATGTGGCTTATATCTTTAGTGACAACTTACTTTGTATGATCTAAGGACTGGTATATCTTATGAACATTRGCTATACTTGATTTCGTACTTTGTTTTGAATTGGATGCACCTGACATGGTACTTTGAAGGATGCCCCRTGATTTCACCCAAGACGTTGTGYCTTTATTGTAGGATATGGCACATGTGATATAGAGCATTGAGGCACCTAGTGACTCGACACATTCAAATACTAGCTCTCATACCTTCTGGACCTTGGACAGTGGAAAGATGGGCTTGATTTTGATAGATATGGTCACGATGGCACACTTATCGGAAGAAGCCCATACTCTGGACAGTGCACCCACATGTTACCCGACCATTTGATGGAGGACGTTGCACTTGGTTTGGATTGGAAAACATACATAGATGATGTACACCCTCTTCCACCATGCACACCATCCTTCACACCTTGGAYGCTGGGCTCTTTTGATGATGACGTCATGATAGGRTTTGATGGAGATGTTGGGGTTTGCYTACCACATGGACACCACATGATGATTTGAGGTGGCATGGCAATTCTTCAACCTTGCTTGCASTTTGGATGATGATACATGACCTTGGGATGCCCTTCTTCACCCCTAGGAGATTGACATCACCACACGTATGGTTTTATGATTTATATTTGCATTTATTATTGTTGTAGAGGCTATTTTGGAGGGGTTGGCCCCACTTGTAACTTGAAATTATAACATTTTGTGGACAATAGCACTTGTTTACCTCATATAAATAGAGGGAGTGCTCATTTCAGTTTATCATCATCACTTCTCCCCTCACACAAGTGAGGAGGAGCTCTAGAAAAGTTTGCTCTCTTCTTTTGTCTCTTGGATCTAGTGCACTACTCTTGGAGGAGGATTTCTTTGTGGATGCTTTGCTTTCTTGGATGATATATTGTTGCAACTTGCGTTTCTCTTGGCATAGCAACTTGGATAAGTAAGTGATTTGCTTTAAGTTTATGTGTTTTCTCATGGTATAATTGTTAATTGCTATCTTGTTGCATGTTACTTTTTCCTAGTAAAACCATAGGAAGGAGACATAAGTCTTTTTCTCCTTTAATACTTTTGTTTGTCCAAGATTTGTGAAAGCATTATTTGTCCAAGATTGGTGAAAGCATTAAGAGACCTAGTCTCTTGCTAAGAATCAAAGGCTTAAGGTCCAAGAGGCTTTGCACCTTCAGGTTTTGATCTTAGTCATTTGATCCTTGACCTAGGTCATCTAGAAGAGGGAAAACAACATCTAGGGCCCAAGAGGCTTTGCACCCTAGAAATCATTTTCTTGAAGGTTTAACTCCTAAGGCCCAAGAGGCTTTGCACCTTAGGGTTTGAATGTCATTCTTCTTGATTGTCTAAGTCTCTCTTCAAGTGTTTCATGCTTGACTCCATTTTCCCTAGAAAAGACAACAACATTAGTCTAGAACCCTCCTTGTGGTGAAAACATTCTTAGAATTATCATTCTCTCTCCTAAAGCGATTTGACTAACCCTACTAACTCTAACCCTAGCAAACAAATGATATTTATTGCTGCTGCTATAAAAGTTTGCTAAAGCCTCTAGGGTTTGCTTTAATTGCTGCATACTTGCTTGGAATAGTGGCTAAAGATACTCAGAATTCAGATCTAGCAATTGGATGTTATTTCACATGTTGAAGGCTTGATTTATATGCTAAATTGCTATATTTCTAGGTAGTTTTTCCTATTGCTGTTACAAAAGATTAATTGTTGTTATACATTGTCTTACTGCTGTAATTTGCAACAACAATTGGTTTATTTACTTATCTAGTGTCTAAGAGGTCAATAATGAGTCATATAACTTGGTAATTGTCTATATTATTCTTTGGATTGTTATTTGTCTCGTACAGGTGGACCAATTACCTCGTTACCTTCCTTACCTCTCCTAGACCTAGACCTAACATTTAGGTGACCAAGATAGGGGGCTGTAGGCTCAACTAATCTTGCTATTTGGTCCCTCGAGGTCACCAAGGAAGCCTCCCATGCGTTGGACCTTCTTTCATCACTAAAACGTTCATCACTAAAACATTCATCACTAAAACGAGGGAAGTATCTACTTAGGTGACAGTGGCAGAAACTTCCAATTGTTACACAAGATTTGGGATCCTGTGGAGGGTTTTGCACAAGTACAAGTCCTGTGATTACAGTGTGGTCACATTATAACTTTAAGAAAAGGCCTATGAAATATAGCTGTTGAATCTGACATCAGCAATGAGGAAATGATAGTTATGAAGGAATCTATTGAAGATAATCCAAATGATCTTCAACATGAAGATATTTTGAAGATGCATACGACCTTAACTTTTAAGTGTTAGAATAATTTTGTCATGTGAAATCCATGGAGATGTCAGATTATAGTATTATGTGCTTCTAAGCGACCAACATTGCCAAAACTGTTCTATTATGGGACGATTTTGTCAGGATATGTATCTAGTTTACTAATTTGTTTTGTTAGTTTAAAATTTCTTATACAAACTGCTATTGCTTTTGAAAAATATTACTGGTAACTGCTTTAAAATTAGAAAAGAATGAGCTGCGGTGATGATGCATCTATTTCACTATTTTCTTTGTTGTATGTATGTTCATGTAAAGTGATCCCTAGGCACTAGAATAATAAACTGTTATTTGTTTGTTCGCACAAGCAGTTATGCTAATTTGATGAATTCTGTGAACAGTGAGCCCTGATGGCCGATTGCTACAAAGTTCTACTGTGGCGGATTCTATGGTTTTTCATTTTGCAGAGGGCATCTCTGAATCTGTCCCTGCTTCGTACATTGAATTTGCTGAGCGACTGGTACTTCCTGAATATGAAAACTTGTCGGTTGATAAGGTATCAAGGAAACACAGTATCTTTTGTACTTCTTCTAATTGAGTTTTTGTTGCACCTTTTAATGTGGTCTGTCATTGCCTTTATACCAGCATAGATCCATCTTAACCCCAGATCTATTAAGCACCAAGAGGGATCAAAAGAAACCAAGGGACAAACCTCTCATTGCTTAAGCTATGGGGTTAAGTTGGATGTATGCTGGTTTATATATATATATATATATATATATTGTAATATTATTTTTTTACTATTATATATATTTTTTAATTTTCTTTTTGTATATTACAGACTTGAGAATTTTTTAATATTGATTTATAAGTGTTACCCATGTTACACATCTCATCCATACTGGGCTGTAGAAAGCACTGAGAGAAGACATTAATATTTAATAGATATTATATGTTTGCAACACGAGATTCTCAGCGTGGTCAGCATTTTATATATCTTATTGCTTCTGGCTGTCTATACCCTGTTTTAGCACCATTAGTATGTTGCCACCCTCCCAAATTTGATAAAAAATGCACATTTGGTTTCTAACTCTTGTGTATGCTTAGAAAAAATATGTTGTTACTTAATCAACATACTTGAACCTTGTATCAAGTTGCAGGAGGGTCCTCACCTCCTTTCTTCTATGGTCTTTGTCGATATCTTTCCTTCATACGTCCTGCTTGTTTTCTCTGCACATTGATTGTTATCCAGATGTATGTCTATCCTTAGGAGGATAGGCCTCCATATGTTCTTTTGGAGATTTTCCTCCATAAAATTATGAGCATGTCTTACCTTCCACAAATTTATTATTTTAGGTTTTTCTTGTCATTAATTTTCTACTTTTCACATCTATTGCACCCTTTTTTTGAGGATCAAACTGTCATCTTTTTCATCATTGTCAAAATTCTGTGCTAGAGTCCTAAACTATATGTTCTCTTCTATCTTCTACATCAAAGAGAAATCAGGAATTGGGGGTGCCTAGCATCACCCTGTAATGTAGATGTTTGACTGTAAGGATCGGTTTGTGTGTGATAACTTATTTTTCACAATAATATGTTAGTTTATTGTTAACCTGTTGATCCCATAGCTATTTATATTCACCTTTATAAAAGTATAAATCCAATGTTGCAAGTGTAATCTTTCTAAGGAATATCTCATGGGTAGTGTTCCACATCCATCCTTCTACTTTTGTATTGAAAAGCATCCATATTGGCCAAAATACTTACAAAATCTTCTTATATAATGGAATTCCTGCTAAGGGTAAAAGGATTTGGATCAAATTCAAACTTAGATTGTCGAGGACAAAAAAACCTCCCCCAAGGCATACACACCATTATGAGGAGAGTAGATTTTTACCTTAGCTTGACATTTGCATCCGTGCGCTGAGAGCCTCCTCCCTCTTCCGTTGGCATACCACCTTCATCATCTCCTCTTGCGAAGGGAAAATGTAATTCCTGCATAGTCCTTCTGGTGGATCTATGGAATAATCCACTATCTCCTCTTCTTCCATCTTCTCAAATCCCACATGATTTTATTCTGCTCTTAGCTATGATTATTCCAATATATGTGCATGGAAACTTTGAATATATTTGGCTGTTTATGCTATGAAACTCTAGATGATAATTACTTCTCAAGCTACCATATTATGTACGTGTATTCATGATATAGTTTGTGGGCAAATATCTAATGACATTTTTCAACTTTATACCCTGGGAAGAAGAGATTCTATGTCCTTTTGGCACCGTGAACCTGGTGAATTACAAAAGGGTTTGTTAAGCTTAACCCTCAATCTTTTGACAATAATGGTGGCCCATTTGACTGCAGCATAAAGAGTTGTCCTTCTTTCTTCTTCCCTTTTCATAGACGTATGCATATATATGGTTTGCAATTATTGTATACTATTGGTAAGTGCGGCCAAGGAGGTATAACTTGTCATTATTCCAGAGTCCGGACTCCAGACTATGGTCTTGCAATGGCCATRACTCATGAGTGTAATTTTCAATTACTGTCATCCTATGTTGGTTCCCTATCCTTTATCAACAGACATCTTAAGCTAAGATGATTTCCCAAGTAGATGATGAATCAATAGGTTGAACATGCCTCATGCATCATGGAAAATGACACGTGATTTCTTATCAGTTATCAGTTAGAACTGATACATGCTCATCCGTAATGGCTAGAAAGTCCTAGCTAGGGAAGAATTTCCAGTTTGTATGATTTCACTAGAAATATTTATCATTAGTATATACCATATATACGATGCTTAATTTGGATCCTTGGTTGTGACTCCAGTACTACTTATCAATCCAAAATTGAGGCAATTTAATTGATCCAGATTTATTTCTTCCCCAAACTTTCTTATACTTAGAAGTATGAGCACTAGAAAAAGACAGGTGACTCAACATGACCTCAACCAGGCAATAATCATTGTGGGATCAGGTAATATTTTAGAGGCTTCTGGAATCTGTTCTTGAAATTCGTAAACTTATAGCCATCATTATTATGAAATTCTAGAACTAGTGGGCATAACTGTAAGGTAATAGACACTTCTAGTCGTAGTAGTGCAACAATTCTAGTGGAACTATAGGATAGTATAGACATGTAGTAGGTTGGCATATCATCATGGATCTCAATAGGCCTTAGCAAGCCAAGTTTTATTTGTAAGCTAGTCTCTTCCATATACTATAAAGTCTGCCAATCTCTTGCCTCTACCCCATGTTAATTAAGCAGTGGACTCATCAGTACCCCATGCCACAAATACAGAAGACCGTCATGGTGGTCAAACATCCTTTTTGATGCAAGTCATTTTTCCAATAAAAACTTCCATAGCATCATGCATGGGACTTTTGGCTAATTACCAGAAAAAAAGCCTCACCGAAAGGACCATCTTAGGAACTAATTAGTTAACTTTGTTGAGTATGACTTCATTTATCTTCACACAGGGAGTGTGCTATTGTGTTAGCCTTAGGAGAAGCAATTGACATAGAGCATTAAATTACATTGTGTTTGGATTGCATGAGCAAGATAGGGTACACATCATGCCATTTCAATTGCATCGATGTGGGCTCAGATATTCAAGTAGTTTCAGAGCACTGTTTTTAGTAATTATATCCCCAATGAGTGTAACATGCAGCCAGCTCAGGAAGGATAGGGTTCATAAATTTCATAAATACACATCTTAACATGTTCTTTGTGTCTTTTTTTGCTTCATTCATTGGTATTTTTCTATTAGTACAGCTCAAATGTTTTACTCTATTGTAGATTTTGGAGTTGCACAGACGAGATGGTTTTGAAGTTGGAAATGCTGATAAGATATTTGAGAGCACATCTGCAGAACAGTTAAGAAGAAAGGTTGCTTGACTGGAATTTGTACCTCAGTGGATATGAACTTTGTAAATATAACTACTTTTCCTGCAATGGATTCTGATATTTATGGCATATTCCTGGACATCAAATCTGTCTGGTAATTAGAAATTGTTTCCAAGACACTTAAAATCTAATGCTGATAAGAATGGCTGCAATATCATTGTTTAAAGCTTGAATACATTTTTACCTTTGGCAATCTTTCAGAAAATTAGATTTACTTTATCCAGTTGCTCTTTGAATGGTGTGTGTGGTCATGCAGCTAAAAGGAGACAACTCTTTTTGATGTAAGATAGTGTGGATGTTTCCAGTAGATTGGTTAACTGTCTTTCTGTCAACATTCATCCATATTGGCAATGGGCCTATGGCTTTGACTTGTTACTGTTTGACAATTGAGGTTATAGAAACATAGGTCAATGTGCAATGTGATATCTACTTTTGCTAATTTTATTTTACAAGTTAGAGTTCAAATTTGAACTAATCACTTTCTGTGGTAGCATGGAAAAATAATAACGCTATTTTCATTTCTTTCAAAAGAATTATGAAGCTTGCAAAAACTTAGAATTTGTTGTTACAACTCTGTGAATAACAATATAAAACTATACTGGTAAATATTATTATGGTCATTTAGATTTATCTCATAGGTTCTATTTGTTGTTAATTTGAGTATATAGACAGAATCTTTGTTGCATAAAGAATTGAAACGGTAAAATAACAAGGAATGTATTTCTGGAAGTGGGGATGGCCAGGGTCCAATGTTAGATGGAAACATGGGCAGACAATGGACATCTATACAAAGCATGAATACATAAAGGACATGGTGAGGATCTCCCTTGATGAAAACACCTTTATACTTGCAATCTGCCCACCAATCAGCATTCAACACCGTCTGCCATAATTCTTTCTCTCATTTGTCATGGACTCCCTCTACTTGAATCAACTACTGCATGACCCCATAAACTGTAGAGCCACTTGCACCTCAACAGAAGCAACATTCACCATCACCATTGTTATAAATGCTAACTGAATTCATCATTCAAGATGCTAGCATATAATCTTTAACTTCTATCTCAACTTGCTCTATGCATGCTCTATGACATCAAATGCAGAAGAACCCACACCTATGACTTCATTATCTAATGCTCTAGGATTGCATACAACATATGTGCCAACGAAATCGTATTGAGAACTGCCATTCATATATGTGGCTATCTTTCCCAACAAGAATGATGTAGTTATTATCGGTTTTTCATCGATCTCGCGACATCTTTGAATCTTTGTTCTATCTCGGAATTTAATTATAATGTCCTTGAAGAGCTGTGCTAACGCTTATGCAAAGAGCCATAAGGCAGGCGACACTCCAGCCAGGGCA
>SNQJ01S0055774.1:0-15020 GCA_010110895.2 Picea sitchensis
CACATAGATCCACTGTGTATGTTTCGTGGCTATGTCGTCTTGATTGAAAATTTGTCGCACAGATCCACAGTGTATTCAGGTGGCTGTGTTATATTATGACTGCATGGATCCACAGTGTATGATTGGTGGCCATGACCTTGGTTCATGATGTCATCAATCTATGATCTCAGTATGGGAATGCCTACCTCAGGAATTGGTATACATGATATTTTGCTGATGCTTGGATGTTTGCAGGTCTCTGATTAGATGTGCTATTGGTTCTTGACACACACATGCAGCTTACAAAGTCTATCGACTGCCACTGATTCCACTCTCAGACTTTGGGGGGCATTCTGCTATCCACGATTTTGGTCATCGTGATGATGTTATGATAATGTTATGATGATGAAAAATCAAGCTCTTCATTAAGAACACTTTCCTGAGAAAAGTTACACTTGTCTGTTTCCGGAAATCAGATTTTTCAAGAAGTTCGAAGGCTACCTATATACTTTCCTGTGAGAATGCCTGATTCTCGCAGGCTGCATTAAGATGGAGTGTGAGGGGTTCGCACTGTACCTAATTGCTAGGGTGCGAACATCTTCTTAAAGAGGAAAAAGATGAAGTTCTTGAGCCTTCTAGAAGGGAATCTTCGAGAAGGATGAGTTGGCTAATGAATGGTTATCTAAGAGTTGGCATTCCAGATATCTTGGGATCATTCCTATCCAAGTAACTAATATATCTTATCCTATATATTGAGGGGAATGCTTATGGGAAAGGTTAGAATCAAGCTAACAAGAGATTGATTGGAGATTTATTGAAAGCCTGTGTGAAGGACTGATGCTACAGCAGCTAGAGATAACAACAAGGTCATCAAAAGTAGTTGATTTTCTTCATGCATGAGCAAGTGTGTGTGTCAGAGCTAGGAGCCATCGAAAGAAGACCTATGACATCAAGGCTCAGGTTGTAAGTTTAACTTTCAATTAATTCAATACAGTAATATGTCCATTTCCCATAAAGATGATGTCACTTTATTACATAATTCCTTGATCATATGTATAGACTAGCTATTGAATATATTAATCTGCCTTTACCCCGATTGGTTTGTGTTGTTGTGATTTGAACGACGCAAGAGAATTGGAGCAAAGCTTGGAACAATAGATTCATAAGGAAAGAGTTCATAAGGTATGTCCATAATCCTTATCTCTTAGTTCATTCAATAGGATAGATCTAGGGAAAGTGTATTATTCTGTCTTGTTTGTTCTAGATCCAGGTGGATCTAGGGAGATCGGTTCATGTCCAAACTTACGGATTTATCCTGAAACAAATGGATTCTTCTTCATACTAGGGGAAGGTGGCGACCACATCTTTTGCAAGGAGGGAAACAAGTGATTTGAGGAACCAATTGAGACATTGTTGTGGAGTAGCTTCAACTTTGCAGATACTACGTCGCCGACGTCATTCATGAATGTGGTCAGCGATGTGCATGGTGAAGGTTTGTGCCAGTGAGTGTACGTTGAAATAAACTTAATCGAATTGAATCATCCGTGATGTTGTTTGAAAAGAACCATAAGTGAAAGGTCATGATATGGTTGGTAGGATCGTCTCCCGATTTTCCTTCAAACTTGGGGATGCCTGAAGGAAGTTTGGTAGGCATTGTTGGCCATGTGGGGTTGTGCAATATAGGATCATTGGTGAGTTTAGTCAGATTCAGTATGTTGAGGGAAGCCAAGTATGGAATCTGAGGTGGTGGCGGAGGATTAGTTCCAGCCATAGTGTGAGTGTTTTGCATACCTGACCCTTGAGAGGGACTAGGTGGGTTTGTACTTCCCCCTTAAGAAGAAGTTTCCCCCTGCTTTCGTGGAAAGGAGAGTGTGGGGTGTTTGACCTTGGGAAGTGGACCCAAGAAGAGTAGAACCAAGAAAAGTTGATCCCAATATAGTAGCACTCACAGGGGTGTGGGGAAGTATGGTCAATGAGTTGGGAAGACTAGGAACTCCCCCTATAATGGGAGGGAGATTTAGCAAGCCTCTGGAGTGACAACGATTTTGTGGGTCCCCTATGATGTCCGACTAGAAAAGTGGATGTGTGAAAATGGTGATGAGATCAATTAATGAACAAGAGACTTTGTATAAATTGGACCTTCACGATATATCTCGCAATTGTATGTAATCACAGAAACATCATACATAAATCAATTGATAAAGAAGCATACATGTGGGTAGGTGGATTTTGTCCACGTGGGAGAACAAAGAAAAAAAATGCTCGTTTCCTAAAAGACATAACATCCTTCCTCTCAAATAACACTGGACCTTCCAATAACACTCAACATTGGGGTTTCCAATAGCACTCAACATTGGGGTTTGAAGCCACCCGAAGTGGTACTAGTGAAGGATGAAGTAATCAGTTATAATGAGGTGTACAGGGTGCATATCTTGAAAGAACTGGCGATATTTCCCAAGAGGTGGGTTCCTCAAGGGGGGGCGCATAGAAGAATCGGACCTCGGCCTTCGACCCTTCACCGGTATCACCTTTCCTTATGGTGTAGGAACACTTGACTTGGAGGATTGAAAGTTCCCTATTTGACAACCTCTATTGTTTCAAGATGTGAGAACCAAATAACGGGGAGTTATTTGGATGCCTATCCCCGAAATCCTACCTAGACTAAAAAGTTTCTTTTGGCACCTCCTGTGGAGGAAAGCTTAGTGATTTTTTTATAAAACAATTAGGTGTGGTTGTTTGAGAGGTTGGGGGTGTGAGCCAATCTCATTGAAATTAAGTGGGAGTGGAGATTTCGTCAAGAAAAGGGTGGGGTGTTTCAGAATCCCTTTGGAGGAAACTTATTTTAACCTCCACGTTTCGAGATGAAACTGAGTGAGTATTGAATTTGTGTGTGAATCAAGTGAAAGTGTGCCAATATTTTTAATAATTTAGGTGTCACCTTGCTGCATGTGGACTTCTCTTGGTCCTTACAAGTCTTGATTACCTAATTAACTAAATGTCATTGGTACAACCTTGTGGAATTTTAAAGTCCCTAGGAAACTAGCATGTGGACATGTGGTTCCTTACTATTCCTTTAACTCCCTAATGTGATTTAATTTAAGAAAGCTTTGAAAATATCCTAGATTGTGGACATGTGGGTATGTATGGGCCCATTAAGAAACCTTAAAAATTCCTTAGCGATTTAATCTAAGAAAGTAAATTTCAACACTATCCTATCTTTGTATCATGTGGGCATGTATGGGCCCGTTACAATCTTTAAGATGTGTTTTGAGAAAATAAACTAAGAGGAGTCCCGAGGGGCCTGTTGTCCTCTCCTAAAGATTTTGTCCTTTTTAAGGGCAATGAAATTTTCTTTCAACCTCTTTCTGATTCTCAAGATCACTTTGGAGCACGAGAGAAGATCATACTCAATGATTGATATCTAATTTCTGGTCCCAATGCAAATTTTATATGTTATGTAGAATGATTCCAACTTAACTTTAGTCAAAGCAAGCCATCCATGTGGAAAAATGACAAAAAAGAGGAAAAGTTATGATTTTAACCCCTAAGTGCCTATGTGTTTGACTAATCCATTTATATGGAGAGGGCATGTAAGTGTGGTGAAGATTACAACATGCATGAAATCAATTTTAATAAGGCTATGGGCCCTCCACAGATCACAAAAAACCTTACAATGTGTAATTTTCTGATCAGATGCACGGGTCTCAGAGTAGACAGAGGTGTTGTGAGCACCAATGCGTGACCTGGAAACACCTTATGGCCCTAAGTGCTCAGAGGGCACTGAGAAATACTATGGGTTTGGCGCATGTGCACACGATGCGTGACTGTGGGCCACTAAACCTGCGCACATCTATCACACGGCCATGAAGAAAATTCCGGATGAAATTCTCTCAGCTCAACTTTGAATTTGACTTTCTTCAGGTCGACTTGGGCCGGTTATGGTTCCTGCAAGTTAAATAAAAAAAAGGAAGAGATAAAATTAACCAAATGGGGGAGGAAATTGATACCTTTCCCCAGTAGAGTCACCAATCTGTTGTACCTCTTTTGTCCCCTAAATGGGAAAAATAGAGATGCTTACAAGCCCAGTTGGATAGCTAGTCAAGACAACAGTAAAGGAATGGTTTATAAAGATAAAGCATAAAATATAAGAAAATAATTAAACTAAGAATGATAAAAACAATTAAACTATAGTGCACAAGAACATAATAACAAGGAAAAAACAAGACTCATGCAAGAAAACACCGAAGAGAAAGGAAGACTTTGGGTCCCCTCTTCCTCCAAGGGAGGGCTCTTGGACCCCCAAATATTGAGCTCTTTTTACAAATGAGGAACTAAGATGAAATGGTGAAGAGAATCCAAAGCACATTCATTCTAGAGGTGATATGAATGGCTAAGTGAAATGGTGCTAGCATACTCTTGATGAGGAAAGAGGATCCTTCAAGAGAATATCAACAGCATAACAATAGAAATGAATTCCTTGAAAATGTAGTGCACCCATGTCCTCTTTTTATAGCATAGCTTTGAGGTATTATTCAACCAGCCTTTAGTGTGAACAAGGGGCCATTTAGGGCATCCTTAGGTATTTGACCAACCACCTAGCTGGATTTAGCCGAGATTTGGATGTCAAATCGACTTGGAAGATGAACCAAAAGTGGGTGGGAGGCCGACCAATATCATAAACACATCGTTCTGAGGTGTGTGCGGCTTTCAATGTCCACAGTCGTGCCTCGGGCGCATGTGCACTTTTGCGGTGTTTTCCACTGGCGCACGTGCACGCGCTTCATGTATAGTCATAGCGCATGCTAATTTTGTAACTGGTTGTATAGTTTTGGACCTTTTGGAAATTCATTTTTGGTCCATGGGTGAACTAATATGTGTCTTGAAGATGCTGGATTCCTTTAACCATTTGCGGACGAAATTCCGGTGATAACAGTTGGGTTGGAAAAATGATATAGATGAGGGTTCTCCTTGGCTGGTGGCACACAAATGACAAAATAGTGAAATAATAGAGGTTAAAACAAAGGGAAACAACAAACCATTCAATGAATAATATGTTGCAAGAAGTTTAATACTTAAAATATCATTTCAAGACATTAAAAATGTATAAAAAACACAATTACTTCCATAGGTTTGAATAAAAATAAATATTCACCAAAGCGTTGGCTGTTTTATAGGTTTCAAATTAGTAAAGATAAGTTATACAATAGTTGAAGGAAATGAAATGTACTTCACACAGGTAAAAAACTGCATTCAAGATAAGATAAAAAAAAACATGAAGATTTGGACAAAAAAATTGTCATCAAGAGTATATTCACAAGGTAGAGAGGTTTAATCCATGCATAGAACAAGTTCAACCATTTGACATATTGATCTTCTCTCCCCCAAAAACGAAACCCTCAAAACATAAAAAAATTGCATATTTAACAGAGTTGCAAAGGTTCTCGTCCATCTGGGACCGAGACTTAACTCTACACTACTAGTTGTAAAACAACTTATTAACTTAGCTAAATATTGTTGGAGTATGATGATTTATACTTCAAACTCAACTTAACAAAAATGAGTGTTTCTTATCACACATAAAACACCAATTATTAACTTAATCGAAACGGTCTTTAACTTTGAACAACTAAAAAATGCTACTAGCGATAAACTACACTGATGCATATGCTGGAGTGAACTGAGATTTGACAGAAAATGATTGGGAGTGACATAATTGAGTTCTGTATCGAGCACTCGAATCCATTTACATTGTTGGAAGCCACTGGGAGATGACTGGATGTGTTGGCAACATTTTTCTTCATATTATCTTCTTGAGGAAGAGGTGGGTCTTCTGGCTATTTTTCTAGAGTCCTCGATATTCCTTCTGCAATATGGCTTATATTTTCTACAATTCCTGATTATAGTGTTGCAAATTCTGGATTCTGAAACTTATGTTTTGTACCTTTTGACTATCACCAAACTGCTTTGTCTCGACCGTAACCAACCCTTCTTCTTGTTTCTATCTGTGATGGACTGGTTGTGGTATGCTAGTGTTCTGCTTCTCCTCGTGATTTTCCTTTGATGATTTGGCTTAACGTCCCATTTTTTTTCCACGTGCTTCTCTCGGGTTGGACCCTAGATCTGATATAAGCACGTGCTTGTGGAATTTTTCGAGGGTGGTTTGGATCCACACCACTCTAACTTCCGCAATCAACCATCAATCACCACGTAATTCAAAAGATATAACATGGCTTCAATTATGGAACCACTCTAGGATATTAACGTTTGGGCACCTTTTATTTCCGTAATGAATGTGATACATTGATCAATTTTTCAATATTCGATATGGATGACCCTCCTACTTTAGCACCCCTGCTAAATTTTTATTTGTTTGTCGATTTTAGAATTATTCTACCCATATTTAGAGATGGTGCCAATTTTTACGTTCAAGATCTTTTGAATGCAAAGCATGAATATTTCTCGGAGGACGATGTCCCAGAGTGACGTCCCACTATGTCATCACAATTAATTACATGTCATAACAGGAGAGTTACACGTGTCACCTAGAAATAGCGTGAATGACGCAACCAAAGGGCCATAAATGAGTTCCACATGTCCTAACAGATAAATTCCATGCATGTTCGATAGATTAATTCCACGTGTCTCAATAGATGAATGCCACATGTCTTAGGCTCTTCGACATTCAGGAGCTTCAATACTTCGACATTTCGGAGCTCCAGAGCTCYGGGAAACTGCATTTGATTTAGATCAAAATCTCCTAGAGTGATAATGTCCTAGAGTCATTAACTAATATTTATGCTAATTAAAACGTGATTGATATATCCTTAGACATTTCGGGACTCCGGCTTTTCGAGGTTCGGGAGATTATGAATGTAGATTTTGAGAATTTTCCAAAGTGAAAATATTCTTGATTTGACGTTATGTTGGCACAGGGGAAGACCCAGGGTTCAACTCTAATAGTGCACCAACAACTACTGGCACTTTTGGAAACACCTGTGAAGAAAATGCAGTCTCACCCGAAGTAGCAATAGGGGGTTGCAGGACATAGGTGTCAACAACTAGAGGAAATGTAGTGGATCCAAAAGAACAACACACAAAGATCTAGTTATTCTTTATCAATCTTAAACCTACTTCGCACAGTCATATTCCAGATCTAACATAATAATACCACAACAGAATATCAGAAGCAAAGAACACAACATCAACCATAGAGACAAAAAATATACGTGGTTCACCCTCTCCCTAGGGATACGTCCACAGAACTGTGTTTCTTGATATTATATGAAAACATATAGCTCTATCTATTCTCTTATCTTGCAGTTCTCTCTCTCTTCTCTCTTTCCTTCTCTCCTTCTCTCCCCGCCCTATGCACCCAGCTGCAGGGTTGATCTTTGTACCCAGCTAAATATCTTACAATACCAGAGTGCTCTCACACATAACACTTCCCTTGCTTACAACAATACTGACTCTCAACCAACAATAGAAATAATAACAACAACCAACACTAAACCCACAACAACCCATCCCAGGTCCTCTTAGGTCGAAACCTAGGTGTCACAACCCTAAATACCAAAACCCTAGGTTTCTAAAACCCTAGGTCCACTTTGACCCACGTTTTTTGAGCTTCTCCAACCTATCTTTCCATATTTCTTGTGAGGTGCTCCAAAGCATCCATTGGTGGCTTTTCCTGCTTGTTGAGTTTTTTAGGATTTGTCCTCCTTGCTGGTATGTTCTCCTCGATTTTCTTGTCCAACGAATTTTTTTCCCTTACATCGCTCCTTCTTTTCTGCTTCTTTGACCACTTCAACCCAATCACAGTCAATGTTCCTTTCGCACAGTTCGCACTACATATTTTCTTTTCCTTTTTATTCTCTTTATTTCTTGATCCATAACCAAGGGCCAACATGCCCCCAATACTCTCCTATGAGTCATCCCAAGGCACTATAGGTCTGAACCTTCTATTTCACTTCGACTTCACATTGCATAGAGAAGCATGTGCTTTATGCTTTGTCCCTCCCCATTGTGTGCAGATTGTCCTTTTTGTGTCTAGTACCCAGTTTCAACTGCACCTGGTACCTAGACCCTTCTCCCTCTGCTTCTACTGAGAGTTGCGAGGCATCTGGTTGTCATAGTACAATTTCAACCATCTCTCATTCACCAATCATTCCTTCCATTCTCCATTCAAAGTCTTCAACTTCACATCGCCTCCTTCTGTAACATAGGCCACCTCATATGGCCCCAACCAATGTGTCATAAACTTCCCTGGATGCTTCATGAACTTGTTGTCATATACTAATACCCAATCTCCTTGTTTAAAGGATTTCTTCTTGATGTGTTTTTCATGGTAAGCCTTCTCTCATTCCTTCTATACATGTTGATGGAATCCTGCAATAAATTGGTCTTCCTCTAGTTCTACCAACTATGCAATCTTGTTTTTCTTAGCGTCGGTGTCATCCATATCTATAAATGTTGCAATTCTTAAKCTAGGAACTAWATATTACATAGGTACTACTTCATCTAGACCATAAACCAATTTGAAGGGGGTCTACATTGTCAGCTTCTTGGAAGTGATTCTATAGGCCCATAACACTGCTGGTACTTGCAAATCCCAATAATCTTTGTTCACACTGCAAATATTTGTTAGTGTTGTCTCCAAGATCTTATTGAAAGCTTCAACTGTACCATTCAACTGCGGGTGGTATGGGTTTCTCTTCTAGTGATCAACTTCAAATTCTTGGTTCAAGGATTCAATAGTCTTATTAATAAAGTGTGTACCTTGATCGCTCATAAGGATCTTCATCCATCCAAACCTAGTTATGATATCATCAAATATGAATCRTGCAGCTRTATTTGCACTACAGTCCTTAACTGTTCTTGCTTATGCCCATCTGGTCTAATATTCTATCACAGTGATTATGTATTGAGMTCCTATGTTCTTTCCTGGTGAGTTGATAGGGCCCACGAAATCAATGGCCCATTTCTCGAATGCCTGTAGGGTTAGATGGGGTGCTAAATGAATCTCATCTCTTCTAGAAGGTTTCCCAACTCTTTGTCATACATTGCAGGCTCTATAGTATTCCTTAGCATCTCTGTGTAAAGTGGGCCACCAAAGGCCAACTCTAAGAACCTTATGCATTGTTTCTTTACCTGCATAGTGTCCTCCTCGATGCCTTCATGTGCTTCTTCCATAATCAATGGTCTTTTTGCCTCCATAACACATCTCTTCAAGATCTCATCAGGTCCCATCCTATATAGTTGTCCAACTATAAGTGAAAAATATGCAGCACAAACTACCAGTTGTTTCTTTTGAATGATTGTATATTCACGAAGTTCCATTCCCATTTATAGGAAATAAACTATCTTGGAGAAGTGATCATCAACCTTCCTGATGGCCAACAACTGTTCATCTGGTAGTGTGTCCTCCAAACTAGTAGGTTCCTCTCCATGTTCTAACCTTGACAAGTGGTCAGGTCCCTTGTTCATTCTCCCTAGCTTTACCACAATCTCAAAATCATATTCCTGAAATAACAGAAGCTATCTGCATATCCTTCCCCCAAACACTGGCTTGTTGACTAGGTATTTCAACACAGAGTGATCATTGAACATCTTAAAATTTCCTCCCAACAAGTAGTGACGTAACTTTTGCAGTGCATATACCATGGCTAAACCTTCTCTTTCAATGGTAGTGTAATTTATCTCAGTCATTGAGAGCTTCCTGCTAGCAAAGGATAACAAATGGTCAATATCTCCTGCTCCTAGTTGTACTAGCACTGCTCCCAATGCAATAGAGGATGCATCGACATGCACATGAAATTCCTTACTCCAATCTAGAAAAACCAGAATAGGTGTAGTGGCCATGTTCTATTTCATTGTGTCGAAGCTCTAATGGAATTCCTCTGTCCATTGAAACTAACAGTATTTCTTCAAAAGATTCTCCATTGGTGATGTAATATGTGCATAGCCCTTGATGAAATTTTTGTAGTATCCAGTATGTCCCAGCGCAGTCTGCAACTGTCTTACTAAAGTAGGAGGGAATAGATCAACAATAATGGCAATCTTGGATGGATCTACCATCAACCTCTGCTTACACACAATATGGCCTAGCAACACTCCAAAGGGTGAAAATAAGATGCATTTTTTCAAGTTCAAGGCAATCTGACATTGCATGCACTTACCCAACATTAGTCTTAAAAATTCAATATGATTTTGCAATAAGCTAAAAACAGTCCAATCATCAAAACATGCTTCCGTAAATTTATGTAGAAATTCCTTAAATGATTTGACCACCACCCTAGAAAAGATGGCTGGTGCATTCTTCAATCCGAAAGGCATCACTGTTTACTGGTAGGATCCCCATTCTATTGCAAATGTGGTCTTATGGAGATCTTCCTTGGAAATTTTGATCTGGCGATAACCTGAAAATCCATCTATGAAGGAGTAAACTTCCTGTCCTCCCAGATTATCTAACACTTCGTCAGTAAACCGTGTAGGGAATGGATCATGTGAACATTCATCATTCAGTTTCCTCAAGTCTACACAGATTCTGATCTCCCCTGTCTTGTTATCTTTAACCACCATAGGGCTAATCCATTCTGACTCTTCAACAGGTTGTATGATTCCTGCTTCCAACATTCTGTCTAATTCAATCTTGCCTCTACTTATATTTGGGATTCAGTCTTTAGGGTCTTTTCTTGAATGGCCTTGCATCTAGTTTCAAGGGGATGTTCATTTCTCCCATGGGCCCTTTAATTCCCTTCATGTCAGTGAACTTGGTTGGAAAAAAGTCATGATATTAATGCAGTAGTTCTGTGATATTATCAATAGTGGAATCATCCCAATAATCTCCAACATTTGCGAGATTGGATGCTTGCTTTGTTTGAATATTAACTTTCTTGATTTTAATTGGTTGTCCAATAAAAGGTATCTCGACTCCTGGTCCTTCTATGTCTCTCTGCCTGTTTGTTTTTGCGATGTTCATATTCTTAGGATCATCATCTTCATCAACAATGATATTGTAACAACCCTGCAATCTTTGAAGAGGTGCAGTCCATTCATCCTCATCTTGGTCCAGAGGGAGGTTAGGTGCCTCCTCAAATAATTTATGTCTCACAACTTGTAAAGCTTGATCTACTGTAGGGTACTGAATTTCAAATAAAATGTAGGTACAAAGATCTAAGTCATACCATACCAATCTGCAGTGGTGAGGCATAGTTCTACTTGAAGATACCAATTGATAGGGGTTGTTTCTAGAGTGTTAATGAATTTATGCACCCACTTCTCTTGATGAATGTTGCTCTAGGATTCCTCACAACCTCGCACATGATCCTTCAGACAACTTTGACCTGTGTATCTAACTTCTCACCCTTCTACTTGATCTGAGAAGCGCAATGTCATCAAAGTGTGACATTGCACCCAGTCTGTGATGTTCCTTTTTTGTGTCCCCCTCCATCTCGCTGGCATGGATTTCAAGGCCTCATCCAGTGCTAACAATCTCTGTTGTTCTGGTACAATTTATTCAAATTCTAATAAGAAAGTTTCTAAATGATTTAAACCATCAAATGTGGGAAAATTACTGACCTTTGTGCCAATCTAGTGAATGTCCCTAGTCAATCTGGCACATCTCTGCATAGAAACTTCATACATTTTGTTTTGTCATTTCTCCAGTGCTACTTCTGAATCTGATGAGCATGTGTTGTCACTTCACCAACTTAAATTCCCATCTTTCGTAGGATTAATGTAATCATGATGTGTTGCTGTCAATTTATAGATATTCTCTAGCTCGTATGCACAGTCTTCTTCTCTAATGGGCTTTGTGTATCTGCGACCTTCATCCAGATCCAAAGGCGCAATGACCCTAATTCCATCACCTTCAAATGCCATTCTTATTTTCTTTAAGTCAACAACAGTAGAATTATTGAAATCCCAATCAATTCCTAACAATCCAGGATAAGGATAGCTATCATCAACTATCTCAATAACCTTGAAGTCTGAAAACATTCTTACCCCGTCGATTTCCATAGGGACATCCTCGAGCCTTCCAAAGGGGCTTACGTCTTGTTGATTAGCCATCCTGATCTTGATAGGGGACTAAATCAACTTAGTTTTTCCCATCAGTGCCTAGGTCTGCTTCGTCATAACATTGACTTATGATCCTAAGTCGAGGACCACATAATCTATATCATAATCTCCAATCTGAGCATTCGGGTGTAATTCCTTATTTGTCCTTCTCTTCCTAGATACTTGATGTACTAGTTTATTCAACAGATGATCTATCCTACCTATCCCACACTGTGTGATCAAATTTTGTAGCTCTTGTACAACTCTTTCATTATTGATAAAATTAATGCAAGTACATAAAAATTCAATAATCTTGCTTACCTATTTTCCTTCTCTAGGTGAAGTAGATTGATCGAATTCCAGAGGTATTCCACATTCTCTTAATTATGGTTGAGCCATTGATGAAGAATCTTGATCTCTTCCAAATTCTTTTTGTGCTTCCTCAAATGTGTGCTTCTCTCTTCTTGGATCAAACTCTTATGTCTTTTTTGCATCTCTTCTAACCCTTGATTCTTCTGTAGTCTTTCCTGGGGTCACTCTGTCTTCGTTTGTAGAAACACCACCTCTAGTGATAACAACGAATCTGGGATCCTCTCCGCGAGGTTCTGCTGAGATTAGTTGTACTTGTTGGTTTCCGCCTCGTCTCTCCTGAATTTTGGCTTACAGCATGGGACAATATTCTATGACATGTTCAGATGAGTTGCAGTAACTACAAGTGGTACAAGGGTTCTGACAGTCCCTTGCCAAGTGACCTAGATGTGCGCATTTATAACAAATGATTTGACCTTGACCTCGACCCATGCCTCCTCCTCGTCCTCTTCCTCTAAATCCACCGTGAGGGTTGAAGTTACCTCTTCTTGCGGAATTAAACTGCATAGTATTTCCCTCTTGTTGCATCTCTCCTTGAATCCTATATTTATATCTTGACCTTTCATGCAAGAGATCATAATCCCTATAGTCCTTCTCATCATGCCCCACATATTTATAGAATGTGAAGTAAATATTTGTAGGTGTCTGAAGATATTTTTACATGTAATAGCATTCACTAGGGTGATGTCTATTTATACATACCTCACACCAAGGTAGAGTAACCTGCTTCAAAGGGCTCAGATCTCCAGAAGCCAAGTATTCATGAAATAGGGGGCAATGATCCTTATCATGGCCTTCTGATTTTCATCTGATACACCAGATGTATTCTCTTTTATCTTTTCCCTTGTCTTTGTTCATATCTTTGACCTGTAGAGATAAGCTAGTTAGCTGACTCAAAATTTGACTCATACCTGAGATGAATTTTCCCATAGGGGTTGATTCTAGTTACATGGCGATCTCCAGCGTCGAAGCCTATGAAGCAAAATTTTGTTGCATCAGGGGGACTCTAATGTGTGGTAGGTGTAAATTCTAACCTTGTACAATGTCTACTGTAAACAAATATTTAGAAAAGAACAGAAAAGATACAATGACAAATACAAACATTACACAGATATTTTTCCCCTGGAAACCCAAATCGGGAAAACCAACATATATTATATTCATTCATTGTGTTACATTGTTTACAATACAATACACATATAGGAGCCAAAAACATCCAAAACCCTAACCAAATGACCTGGATTAGTCCAAAACCCTAATTCCTTAACTGAAAATAGAAAACCATCGGCAAAAACCATGTGCATAAAAAACCACCTAAATACATGACACGTTTCCCGAGGTAGGTGTCACGTTTCGTAAGGCATAAATTTTTTTTCTGGGGGTGTTGCCCCTAGACCGCTGTGCAAGGGGCTCCGCCCCCCTGCACCCCCCTCTAACCCCCTTGCACGCTACCCCCAAACCGTCGCGAGGGGGCTCCGCCCCCCTGCACCCCCCTCTAACCCCCCTGCGTGCCTGACGCATACGCTCAGACACTACTACTCGTGCAAAGAATATAACACATACCCAACATTCTCCCACTTGTTGTTTTCTTTGCATACAGGGGGTTACAAGGTTACATAGTCAAAAATCGAGGGCAACAATGCTCATGGATCCTCTACACCAAGAGAACTTATCAGTGCTCATAGATTTTTTTAATGAGTCTGCAACATTATTCAAAGTGTCCACCTTCATTAGTGATACTTTATTTTCTTCAGTCATGTCTCTCACAAAGTGATATTGAACATCAATGTGCTTTGTCTTTGAATGATAAGCACTGTTCTTCACCAGAAAAATTGCACTCTGACTATCACACTCTATCCTTACAGCTTGTTGTACCAACCCAATACCTGAACACAATCTTTTTAACCATATTGCTTCCTTACTTGCATGAGTTGCTACCATGTATTCAGATTCTGTAGTTGAAAGTGCCACTACAACCTGTCTTTTGCTCATCCAACTTATTGCTCCTCCAAACAGGTTAAACACATACCCGCTTGTATATCTCCTATGATCCAAATCTCCATCCCAATCTTCATCCACAAAGCCATGTATATCAACCACTCTGTCCAATCCCGGTCTTCCTTCGTAGCACAATCCATAGCTAGAAATGCCACACAAATACCTGAAAACCCTTTTTACTGCTGTCCAATGCTCCTTCCCTGGTTTTGACATATACCTGCTCAAAACTCCCACTGCATGTGCAATGTACGGTCTAGTACAAACCATTGCATACATCAAACTACCAACTGCACTCACATATGGAACATGAGACATGTACTCCTCTTATTCATGTGTCTTGGGACATTGATTCATAGATAACTTTACACCAACATGAATAGGAACCTTGACCAATTTACATTCCTTCATATTAAACCTCTGCAATATTGTCTTGACATATTTTCTCTGATTTATATAGAGTTTCCTCCTTTTTCAATCTCTTTTAATTTCCATGCCCAAAATGAAATTTGAAGCACCAAGATCCTTCATGTCGAATTTAGAGGACAACTGAGTTTTCACATCTTGGATAATCTCCTTGTTGTTTCCTATCAGCAACATGTCATCCACATACAAGACCA
>SNQJ01S0055774.1:45437-97079 GCA_010110895.2 Picea sitchensis
TCATCATCAAATGCACATAACAAAGCAATGCACAATCAAATTTGCAATTTCATCTAAGTATGTGGACGAAGTAACATGTGATGTAGTGTCGTTAAGAGAATGTGGAATGGTCTTAGGTAGTCCATATTTATATGATCGTAAGGAAATCTTCTACATGACAAAGAATCAATATCAATTCACTAAAGAAGGTCAAGATTATGTGGTTCATGCTCATCATGTTAAATCAAATAAAACACTTCAAACAATGGAACAATTAAAGAAGGCAGTGCAAGCAAGAAATAAACCAATAATTGTTTCAAATGAAGTAATTGATCTTAAGCAAGAATAAGAAATGATTGTTGAATGGAAAATCAATCATAAGTTGCTTCAAGATAAGCTCATGTTGTGCATATATTTCAAGTATATTAGCTCATTTGCAGTCATCTTCTTGATACTGTCATTAGTAATGTTTTCTACATGGATTATAGTGGCTTCAGTAAGATGTAACAGGGTTCAAATGGCTAACAATATACTGTCATTTGTCATGATTGTGTTACAGTTGATCTTGATGAGATAGGTGCACAGGACAGAGTTCAGAGATAGAGAGCAAGTCGGGTGGCCTATCCTGAGCTTGTTGACTGGTCAGTAACCTTTTGGGGACCAAAAGGTCTTTTAGTGGGGAAGTGTGATCCAGAAGCCTGATAGGGCTAAAAAAGGCTCAAAAATGAAAGTGCTCAGAATCTGACGAAACCAGCACCATTGCGTCTATCTCATCTTCTTGATTCTGGCCATATATTTACTTCGTCAAACGGGCTCCGTATGCGAAAGATATCGCGTTCTGTCTGAAAACCCAAACAGGCCAAAAAAGGGGATGACTGTATAGTCCATACAGTCCGTACAGTGCCACGTGGCATGCTGACTGTACAGGATGTACAGATGACATGGAATCTCCTGAAGATGACACGTGGCAGGTTGATGTGGCATATGGAAGACAACTGGACCAATCTATGGGTGACACGTGTCACCACTGTAAGGGTGACACGTGGCACGGGATGATGTCAACAACTGACTGGGCAGGTACAATGGCAGACTGGTGGACGAATCGACATTTGACGCATGGCAGACTTTTATTGGTTATTGAGCTGCCACGTGGCCCAGTCATGGGATTCCACGTGGCACCCTGTGGTTGGTCCAAGGTTTGTGTAAAATTTGTATGGGTTCACCGAGGTCGAACCCCGAACCTATCCTCCAGGCAACGGACTGGTAGGACCGGGCTCACCGCCTGCTCCACATATGTTCCTTGTTAACTATATGTTAAAAAATGTATTTGAATTTGAATTAAGGTTTCGTCGGCGGGGGAAAGGGTCGGGGCTTAGCCCCAACCCAGGGTTCAACAAATGTTATCAAATGACCACGTCGGGGAGTTCATGGATAGGGCCTGGCCCTTGGTTCCGGGCAGTCGCATACGACCCAGGCCATACACCAAATTTGGGCACGCTGTTATGGCAGCTAGCCACCGGTCCTATGCCTACGCGCCACCGGTGACTAGGAGCCAGCAGAGAGGGGCCAACGCACTATAGGGACAACGCCTGGGCACATGGAGGCGCCCAAGTGACCAGGGGTGCGCGTTTTGGGGTCTTCACCCTAAATGTATTCAAAAAGTGGGTTATTTTGTATAGTTTTTGGATTTTCATTGATATTTTGCCTGATATTAGTGGATTTTCTCCATTTTTGGGAGATATTGGGCATTTTTGGAGCCCAAATTTTGGGAGGAAGTTGGGGATGGATAACCAACTTTAGATCTATAAAAACCAGGCCTGTTTGAGGCCATGGAGGACACTCAGAGTAGAGTTATGCTAAAGGGAAGCCAAGCCAAATCCATTTTTATGCAGGGAAGCTATTGAGGAGCAGACACTTGCAGGCCATTTCTGGGAGCTCTGGACGTCCGTTTGGCGTGCCGTTTTCTTTGCAGGGTTCTAGATATTTGGAAGAACATGACCAGATCAGTATTGTAGCCAATTGGCACTGCTGCGATGTAATTTTGAGCTTTTGAACAGAAATAAAGAAGCCTCCCCTACAAAGACAAAGGCCCAGAGACGTAGGCAACGTCGTGCTGAACTCCGTTGTCAATTATTGTGTTATGGTTTGTTTTTTATTAATTCAGTTCAGATCTGCATATGTGTATATGGCTGTCATAATTCCTCTCTTTTCCTCATTCTTTCATTAAGCTTCTCAATTGGATAATTAATGCATGCAAAATTAAAACTCAACCATAGTCATTAAAAAGATCCTACGAATCAGTGAAAGAGATAGGTTTCTTTCTTTCAAAACACAAATAAATCTTCCAAAATTCCTAAAATACAACTCCTCAAGAAAACGATAACAACCAAAAATTAAAAAGAAATCAAATCCTTAACTAAGAGATTATATCGTTTTTCAATTCAAAATAGATAAGAAAAATAATCAAAACTTTCAAATATAAAGACAATGGTGAAAAACAAACTCTATATCATCAAGAAGATTGTAAATCAATGAATGAACCAACCAAAAAAAACTCCAATCATCATATCTAAGATCTGGAAAATAAGAAACAATCAATTTATTTTTTTTCAAAATGTTGTTGCAGGTTACTTTGACACACAGTGTGACAAGTCATATTTTCACATGAAGATGAAGTATTACAATGTGGAAATGTCACTCTGTACCTCAAACAAATATGTGACAATCAAATAAACACAAAAAAAATAAAAATTTGCTCAGACTCTTTAGTGGAATTTTGTATTGACTGATTAAACAAGGCGAGGTGATGACTCAAAAAGACTCAAACAAGAAATGAGATGCAAAATGGGATAATAAATCTAGAATATCGTTCCCCAATGGAGTCGCCAATTTTTTGTGTGGATAAATTCATAAATGCGGACATAAAAAATCTCCCTAGTTTAGGAACTTGAAACTAGACCCAAACAAGACAATATAAATTCTTTTTCTTAGATTTTAGAATCGAAATGCAAGTAGATAAGTAGTTTGTACCTTTTATTGGAAGTTTCCTTCATTAGTTGAAGCTCCAGGTTTTATTCTAAAACATTTTTCTACATACCTGCATTAGAATCAAACAAAAAAAGTGAAAGCAACAATAATACAAGTATTTCGATAAATCTATGTAGATGGCCAAGGAAAAATGCAATAAAGATGATGTACAAGCTTTATAGGAAAGGGAAAATATAACTATATTAATAAATAAGGGAACAACTTGCAACTAATGCATCGATGTTGAAAAACTATTTCTAGTGGTTCAATGATTCAATACACATATAGCCTCCACGAATTTCATCACCATCTCTTGAGAAATTTCACATCACTAAATATCTTAGAGTCAAAACTATACTCACAATCTCTCAATCACAAATTAAAATATATTCTCAATTCACCATCATCTAATTACCTATTCCTTATTATCCTTTTCCTTTAGAATATGCCTCCATTTATAGATTGGAAAGGAAGTCATGAGGAGGTTAAGATGAGAGTTTAGGATCTCACCAAATTAGGAGAGACAGGTGAGATTGAAACCGATCAGAAAAAAACTCATCATCGAAGTTTCTCTTCTAGAAGCTTCGATACTTTCTTCTTTTTTTCCATGTACAAATTTTTTCATACCTTTAAATCACAACAACAACTGATGTTGTCACACCTTCTAGTGATGCAGTATGTGACAAGTGAGTTTGTCGCACCTTGGTATAAGGAAACAAGTGACAATATTGTAATTTAGGGACTTTTTAGAGTTGATCCTCCTTAAGAAGACTTTATTTCAATTCCTCTTCCAAAGTTTTGTTCTTTAGATGTCAGAGAATAGGCAATATCATCAGCTGGGATAAAATGTTGTATAACAATCTTGTTTTTCTTCTCCTTTCACAAGTTCCTGCAACTGAATAGTCAACACTACTAACTGAGACTAAAGTTGAGCAACTGAATAGTTCTAGGGATTTCGGCTGCAACACAATATTTTGTTGTGTCAAGGAGAAACATATATGTGGAAATAATCTTGCAATAAACCATCCCCATGTTGTTCATATGTAATTGAAAATGTCAGACAATCCTTCAATATATTTAATATTTGATGATAATCCCACACTGATTCATTCATTATCTACTTGATCTGCTTCAACTCCGTAATGGACTGCAACTTAGACTTAGGTTTTTGGAATTCTTTCAATAGATATTGTCTTACCTCAGCTAATGTTCTATTTTTTCCCACAGGTGTAGTAGTATGATATTTAATGTACCATATTAATGCACGGTATTTGAATTTCCTTTCAAACTGCACATTCTCCGCATCATCATCCTAGACGTTCTTCATAGTCCATATTGTTTCACAAATGAAGAAATGTTGTTCTGGATATTCTGAACCTACCCCATGAAAGACATGCATTCTTAAAGTGGGATCTACTCCCACCATTGTTGATATGAAAATATTTAGACACCACTTATTGTTGAAAATATATACATCCAATATCTAACTTGTTTTCATATAATTTATAGGATCTATTGAGGTGATTGCAAAATTCTGATGATGTGCTATTTACCCAAAACTCATAAAACTAAATATTATCTTGAAGTGGAAATGTGATTACATAAAATAACTCAAATTACAATGTTTATAACATATTTTTTTTCATCTTTAAGTTCCTTTCAAAACAATTAAACTACTTATATTCATCCCAAAATACCCAAAAATACCATGTAAATGGACCAAATAAGCCAATATTGAGGATGCTTTCAAAAGATGCTACTCAAATGCAAAAATAGAGTTCATAATTGAAATCCTTGTGAAATTGTAAAACCTTTTACTATAAAGCCGACCACTTTCCAAACTAGCTCAATTTTTCATCTCTCGACACACAAAACAATGCATTAAATACTCATAAATGAAAAATTGAATATAAAGTTTTACAAATGATCTCAAATCACAAAACATACCTCACATTCATGATCTTTGGGAAAAATTGTGAAGAATTGATATAAAACACTTGAAATTTCGTCAAGGTATCATTTGGAAAGCTTTATAGTGGAATACAAATTAAGGTGTAATTACACGTACTTCTGTATTGTAATATCCCTTGGCCAAACCCAATTGTAAATATAATATGAATGTACTTAAGTTGGTGAGTTGTTTCGACCTCATTTGGTAATTCACGTCATGTGGCATAGTGCACGCATGAACTGCGCAATTAAATGATGTAATATGTACATTCCAGGATACCACGCGCAGTAACTAAGGTGCGTGCAGTATAGAGGACAATGAGCCTCGTGTATATGATATGTGTTATAGGCTGGTGAGCTAGTTATTAGAAGCTAGGATGCTTATGTTTTGGTATTAGGCCGGAACTCCTAGATGTCAAAGGCCAATGCGCCTACTTTGCACATGACTCATGATTAATATAAAATACATCGTTGCGCACAGACCGACCATGATAAAAGAGATGGGGGACTGAAATTCACCAGTTATGGAAAGGGAGGGCCAAAATTCATGGGAATATTATATTAATATTTCCTAAAAACATGAAGTATGGATAATTAGTTTACCCTAAGTTCTAAAGTTGGGGACAAGTGGACCAAAGTGACTTCTAATATGAAAAGTCTCAAGTTGGGGACATGCATTCATATCATGGGGGAACTTAACTCATTTGCAGGGGACTTCTCATGGATACCTTACCAGCATCCCGAAGACTATTATTCATATAATGACTTCCATGAAGAGTTCATGGTGATTCTCCTACACACTAAGTCATCCAGTCAACGATTCCATGACCATTTCACTCATGCATTTCATTATCCTTGGGACAACCATTTCACCATTTCGAAGCCTATTTCCATAGCCCTTTTGGTTGGTGTACCTAGTTAGCTTGGATAAGGATTGAAGAAGTGGGTTGTCAGGCCCATGAGCAATTCTCTAAGAGATATAATTGTTGGGGATTGATTCCTGAAGGTTATAGACTGTAGCTACAACGCTCTGAGACTTCCGATCCAGCCTGTTGTTGAATCCATGGAAGGGAAGTGGGGCAGTCATGGGACTGTTGAGCAGAGAAGGGGTACAATTCCTTGGGTGGGACATGCATGTGGGGAATGAGAGGTTGTAGGCTATTAGTTGAGTGAGAACCTGAAACAAAGTATTTCTTGTTGTCCATGAGCCTTAGCCTAGAGAGGAACCCTTTACCCTAGGTGGAGTTCAGTCCCAACTCGGGGGTGACTCACTGTTGAGAGTGATGAACAATGTAGTCTATGGCTGGGAGTTTCATGGACGGTCTGTATGTAGTTGGTGACAATATTTCCAAGATAAGTACCAGTTGTATGATAAAAATGATATGTTGCTTGTTATTTACATGCCTATGTTACGATTTATAATATATCTGATTATAATTTCCTGATTGTTTATGGGTAATTCTCTGTAAATGTTGCATATCTGTAGTTACTGTTATTTCAGTATAAAATTCATATGTTACAGAAAGTAATTGTTTGCTTATGTTTATATGTAAAGCTTCTGCGAACGTGTTATATGTATATGTCTTAGTTGCATGCAGTTTAAAGAGTAAATTTATGTGGCATTGCTCAGTTGACTACTGGGTATGCTGCTATATGTTCCACAGTATGGGAACGAAAGTGTTCCCTAGAGTAGCATGGCCCAGCCTAAAGGCTAGGAATGTTACCAGCTAGTTTCATAGCATGAGTGGCTTCTCTGGAGTGGTGTACCCCGACCTGAGGTTGGTTGGGGGATCGTTACAGAATGGTATTAGAGCATGAGTGGTTTCTCTGGAGTGGCGTACCCCAGCTTAAGGTTGGCCAGGGGATCGTTACAGAATGGTATCAGAGATTCAGTTCAACACTGAGCTTTGATGGGCCTGAGGGGTTCAGTCGAAGAAAATATTCACATAAGAGTAACTTTGAAGTGACCAGAATTGGAGTCACGGAGTATCCATGGAAAAAGGATGGCGTGTTGGTGCGCGCGTGGTAAATTTTGGCACTGCACAGGAAAACGTTGGCGTGCTAGTATGCATAGTAAATTGTGGCACCGCGCAGAAGATCATTACGTGCAGATTCATGCGCTTAATTTAGACTTGTGTGGTGAGAACACATATAGTAATGTGCACATGTGATGCGCAATTATTGCTTAATGCAGAGGAGTTTGGTTGGTACACGCATACGTATGAGTATAAGTTGTTTCACGACAATGTATTAAGTAGTGTGCACARATATTTGGGTGCTATGGAATATGTTAAACTTGACATGGATGCATAGGATGAAATGGATGTGGAATATCGGTGCACGGTAMCGAAACTGTGCGCAGTGGATATTGGTGCACAACGCAAGAGTAGTGTGCATGAGTTGTCGGTGCGACGAAGAAGAAATGCACAGTAGATTTAGGTGCGYGGAAAAGCATTTTACCTTGTAATATTGCTATGCACGATAAATATAAATGAATAGGTCAAAGTTTAGTTCACGGGAAGTAACTTGGAAGGTGATGAGTCTAAGTTTAAATTTCATAATAATAAAAGAAAAAGAAACACATAATTGCATCCAAGCATTAATTAAAAAGAATTCTGAGTTTTAATTTCCTTCGATTTAGACAGATGAAAAAAAAAATATAAGATTGCAAGAAAAAAAACTTATTATAAAAGAAAACAAGATTCACAACATCACCAGATAGGAATTATAATAAAACATTCTAAAATCAATTTCTATATTTATATAATCGTATTAATCAAAAAATTACAAAAGGGTGATGACAACAGTTAGCCTGTTATAAAAAGGGACGTTTGAAGAACATGCCTATCATCTCTGGTACTATTTACCTCCACTACCGGATGTTCAAAATTAGTTGAGACATGCTTATCTTAGTTGAAGACTTACTTCAGCTTAGTGATCTCTGCCTTTAAGGAAGAATCTAACCAGACCGATTGATTCTCTCCAACACTTTCGGCCGCTTCAGTCGTATATTCCTCCTTCTTATGTCGCTTACTCCTTTTCTTCTTAGCATTTGTCCTATTGATGAATAAATATTTTATAGTGGAATTTAACTTGACTTCCAATCATGAGTCTGTAGCGGTCTCTGTATGAAACTTAGTTGTTAGAATGTGTGCAAGGACCCTGCCCTCCTTATTCGCAGGAAATCCTAGCATGTTGCTCGAATAACCAGTCTCACTCGATTTAGTCTTGTCCATGTATCTCAGGTTGTGGATACCAAAAGGTGTTATTATAGAGAGAAAAAATTCAATCAGTTGGGGATTACTTCGGTAATGGATACACAAATATCTTCATACTTGGGGAGTCGTAATTATAGAACTCCATTTATGAAGCATAGACGGATTACATACAAGAGTGTTGGGTTTCCGTGCTTGGCCAATCCATTTCGAATGATTAGCTTTTAAGTTCATTACATGGCGGCATTTGATTAATGTCACATGGATGTGAAGTACCGAACGAGTGAAGCAGGGTGATATGACTAATCCATCGCCCGCTCCATGAGTGGTGGATTTGACATGTTGAGACAAGTGATACCGTGTCTTGGTGAAAGTGGTTTCAGAAAACCACCTTCTTGAACAAGTGTATCTCGTAAGGCACTGCGCATCTATGTTTTTGAGAATTGGGTCTTATCTATAATCATCATGGTGATAACACCATTAAACCGGGAGTGATAATGTTGATGTGTATGTTGAATTGAAATGGTGCATATTCTCAGAATTGTTGAATTGTTAGCCTGATTAGTTTCGATAGTTGCACGTTTTGCAGAATTAACAACAACTCGATTAGGTCAGACCAGTGCAGAGTCCATAGGAATGGAAGAGGAATAGGGGAATTACAATCAGCAAGAGGAGAGAAGAGGGGTGGATGTCGATTTGGGCATGGAAGGAACGAACTCCAACTGACATGGAGAAGAAAGGAATGAAGAGATGAATATGGATGAGACCATTAAGAATTTGTAGAAGGATGTCCAAATCCATAAAGCTGATAATGAAAGGCTTATGAAAGCCAAAGAGCAGTGGGATGACTTCAACATGAAGCTATTGGAGGGTTTGAAAAGAATAGAAAATAAATTGGTTAAGGAGAGTGGCTCAAGTGAATATGGGAGTAACAAACCTTCAGAGGAGAAAAGAAAAGTAAAAAGGGCTAGTAGACATCACCATCATTCTGAAAGGCATTCCCATAAGAGAGAAGGAAACAACTCAAGTCTATCCCCTGTCAAAAGGTATAAGAGATCTAGGGTGGATGAGCTGCAAGGAGAAATGAACAAAATCAAACCTCATACATTTGATGGTGAGCACAAGAAGGATGAAGATGCAGAAACATGGTTGCTAGGCATGAGTAAGTATTTTCAATTGCATAATTATTCTTCTCATGCAGAAGGTAGAATCACTATCTATCAACTCAAAGGAAGGGTCTCCATGTGGTGGGATCAACTTGTGAAGGTACAACACATTGTAGAGAAAAGTGTTACTTGGAGGGAATTCAAGAAGTATTTTGAGAAGAAGTACTTGACTAAGAGATACTATGAAAATAAAATGAAAGAGTTCTTTGAACTCAATCTTGGATGTATGACCATAGATGAATATGAGAGACGGTTTCTGGAACTGCTGAAGTATGTCTCTTTCATCAAGGATGAGACAGTCAAGATTCAAAGGTATTTAAGTGGATTGCCATCATTGATCACTGAAAAAACACAGTATGATGATCCCAAGACATTAGAAGAGACCATAAGGAGAGATAAATGCCTATATGGTCAACAGAAAGTAAGGCCGACTTTCCAAAGGGCTTGGGAAGACAATAAGAAATTCAAGGTGGATCAAAGGAAGAAGGGATCTAAGCCACCATTCTTTAGAAATAATCCACAAGGACAAAAAATTCCTAAAGAACCCAGAATGATTGACACATGGATTCAAGGGCCAAGACAACCACCTATGCAATGTTGGGGTTGTAAAGGGGACCATAGCTTCAGAGATTGTTCTCCTAGGGGAGAAAAAGGTAGGGTTGTTCACAATGTACAACGAGCTAAAATAGTGGAGGACATGGGCAGATATGTGCCAAGGATTTATGCAACCTTGGACAACAAGAAAGCAGAGTATCAATCCCACATGATTGAAGTAGAAGGTATGATCAACAACCAAACCCTTGATATTTTAATTGATTCAAGATCTAGTCATATTTATATAGACCCTAAGATGGTGGAAAGTTTGTAATTGCCAAGAAGCAAGCATGGGAAATCTTGGTTGGTACAACTGGATACATGATCTAGAAGAAAGGTTAATGAGATGGTTAAGTCATGCCTCATATACATGAATGGAGTGAACACCAAAGAAGATTTAAAAATCTTGCCTTTAGGTTCTTATGACTGTCTAATTGGGATGGATTGGTTGGACCAACATCACAATCTATTAGACTATAAAAAAAAAGCATTTATTTACTTGGATGAGGAAGGGAAACTAAGGAAGGTATAGGGAATCCCTAGGGAAGTAACCATTAGAGAAATTTCAGCATTGCAGCTGAAGAAATGTTACAAAAAAGGATGTCAAATATTTGCGGCTCATTTGGCAGAGACACCTAAAGATAAGGTGCCAAATTTAGAAGATTATGCAGTCCTGGAAGATTTTGAGGATGTGTTCAAGGAGGTACCCGGACTACCCCCAAGGAGAGACATTGATTTCTTTATAAATTTGATGCCTGGAGCAGCGCCAGTATCAAAGACTCCATACAGAATGAGTACACTAGAGTTGAAGGAGTTACAAATGCAGTTGGAATAACTTTTGATGAAGGGGTATATATGCCCAAGCATGTCACCTTGGGGTGCCCCGGTCCTATTTGTGAGAAAGAAAGATGGAACAATAAGGTTGTGCATTGACTTCAGATAGTTGAATAAAGTGACTGTTAAGAACAAGTATCCTCTACCAAGGATTGATGACCTCTTTGATCAATTGAAGGATGCAAAGATATTTTCAAAGATAGATCTCAGATCAAAATACCATCAAGTAAGAATTAAAGAATAAGATATTAGAAAGACCGCCTTCAGGACAAGGTATGGTCATTATGAGTTCACAGTGGTACCATTTGGGTTGTCAAATGCACTAGTTGTTTTAATGTGCTTAATGAATTGTGTTTTCCGAGAGTATTTGGACAAGTTTGTCATTGTATTTTTGGATGACATTCTTATATATTCCAAGTTAGAGGAAGAGAATGAACACCATTTTAGGATGGTGTTGCAAGTATTAAGGGAACGTCAGTTATATGCCAAATTGAGAAAGTGATCATTTGATCAGAAACAAATTTATTATTTAAGGCATATCATTTCAAAGGATGGGATAACATTGGATCCTAAGAAGATAGAGGCCATTAGAGAATGGTCAGCACCGAAGAATGTGACAGAGGTGAGATCATTCATGGGTCTTTCAGGATACTACAAAAGATTTATTGAAGGATTATCAAATATTTCACACCCAATCACTTCTTTGCAAAGAAAGGGAGTGAAGTTTTAGTGGACACTAGATTGTGAGAAAATTTTCCAACACTTGAAACAATTATTGACAAGTGCTCCAATATTAAGGATCACAGACCCAGAAGAAAACTTCATCGTATGCACCGATGTATGTAGTGAAGGACTTGGTGGAGTCCTCAATCAAAACGGTATGTCATATGTTACAAATCAAGGAAGTTGAAGGATCATGAAAGAAACCATTCCAATCACAATTTGGAGTTGGAAGCCATAGTGAATGCCTTGAGGAAATGGAGACACTACCTCATGGGAAAGAGGTTTGAGATAAGAAAAGACCACAATGGTCTGAAATATTTATTTGATCAGCCAAATCTAAATGCTAGACAAAGAAGATGGTTAGAATTTCTAAGAAAATATGACTTTGATATAAATCATATCAAGGGGAAAGAGAATAAAGTAGCTGATGAACTCAGCAGGAAGGTGCATGAGTTACATGCTACAACCATTGGCTTGTACCAAACTGATGTTAAAATCAAAATTCTGGAGGTTGCAAATGCAGATCTGCAATACAAAGAATTGGTAGCAATGCTACAACAGGGTAATATGCTTCAGAAGGTGGATGATTATAAGTTGGGAATAGATGGAATATTGTTGCACCAGAACATGATTTTTGTTCCAAATGTCCAGGACCTGAAATGTATGATTCTGCATGAAATGGATAATGTTCCTTATTAAGGACACCCTGGATATCATAAAACCATGGCAGCAATCAAGAGCGATTACTTTTGGCCAGGTATGAAGAAAGAGATCGCTGAGTACATTTCCAGATGTATGGAATGCCAGAAAGTGAAAGATGAGAATAGGAACCCAACGGGGTTGCTACAACCTTTAACCATTCCTGAGTGGAAGTGGGAAATGGTGACAATGGATTTTATTACGGTATTGCCTAGAACATGCATGTTGCATGATTCGATCATGGTGGTGGTGGACAAGCTCAGGAAAGATGCCCATTTTATTCCACTGAAAACCACACATAAGGAAGTAGAGGTTGTTTTTATTTTCATGAAGGAAGTGGCATGATTACACAGAATTCCTAAAACAATTGTATACAACAGAGACCCGAAATTCACCTCAAATTTCTAGAAAGGGTTGTTCAAAGGATTTGAAACGAATCTGAACTTTAGTACAACTTATCATATTGAGTCTGATGGACAGATAGAAAGCATGAATAGGGTAATAGAAGATATACTGAGAATGTACGTGATGGACAAACCATCGAAATGGGAATACTACCTACAATTGGTAGAATTTGCATACAATAATGGGTATCAGACATCATTGAAGATGAGACCATTTTAAGCACTTTACAGCAGAAAGTGCAATACTCCAGTAAGTTGGGATAATCTAGCTGATAGGATAGTAGTTGGCCTAGAGTTTCTCAGGGAAATGGAGGACCAGATGAAAAAAATTAAGAAGAATTTAAAAGCTGCCCAAGACAGACAGAAAAGTTATGCCGATAAGAACAAAGACCATAGAGAATTCAAAGTAGGTGATCATTTTTTTCTGAAAGTGAAATCTAACAGAAGTTCCCTGAAGTTGGGAAGCTACGCCAAGTTGGAAGCTAGATTTTGTGGGCCTTTTGAAATCCTGGAGAGGATTGGTCCAATTTCTTATATGATTGCATTGCCTGCATCTATGTTTATTCATAATTTCTTCCATGTATCATTGCTAAATAAATATATACCTGATTCTAATCATGTTATTGATTGGAATGTGATTCAGGTGGAACAAGGAGGCACTTTTCAAGTGAATCTAATGCACATTCTGGATCAAAAATTCAAACAGCTCCAAAACAGATCCATAGGGATTGTAAAGGTTCAATGGACCTGGTATGGTCTTGAGAGTGCTACTTGAAAACATGAAGATGCAATGCGGGCAAAATACCCGCATCTTTTTGAAGATTTTTGAAAATTTTGTTATATATGGGCGTATGATGCATTGAGGACAGTGCATAAATAAGGGGAGGGGATTGTAATATCCCTCGGCTGAACCCAATTGTAAATATAATATGAATGTACTTAAGCTGGTGAGTTGTTTCGACCTCATTTGGTAATGCACGTCATGTGGCATAGTGCACGCATGAACTGCACAGTTAAATGATGTAATATGTACATTCCAGGATACTGCGCATAGTAACTAAGGTGCACGCAGTATAGAGGACAATGAAACTTGTGTATATGATATGTGTTATAGGCAGGTGAGTCGATTATTATAAGCTGGTATGTTTATGCTTTGGTATTAGGTTGGAATGCCTAGATGTCAAAGGCCAATGCGCCTACTTTGTACATGACTCGTGATTAATATAAAAGACATCGCTGCGCACAAACCATCCAAGATAAAAGAGATAGGGGAATGAACTAGTTAGGGAAAGGGAGGACCAAAATTCAAGGGAATATTATATTAATATTTACTAAAAACATAAAGTATGGATAATTATTTTATCCTAAGTTCTAAAGTTGGGGACAAGTGGACCAAAGTAACTTCCGATATGACAAGTGTCAAGTTAGGGACATGCATTCATATCATGGGGGAACTTAGCTCATTTGGGAGGGACTTCTCATGGATAACTTACCAGCAACCCAACGACCATTATTCCTAGAATGACTTCCACAAAGAGTTCACAGTGATTCTCCTACATACTCAGTTATCCAGTCAATGATTCCATGACCATTTCACTGATGCATTCTGTTATCCTTGGGACAACCATTTTACCATTCTGAAGCTTATTTCCATAGCCCTTTTGGTTGGTGTACCTGGTTAGCTTGGATCGGGATTGAAGAAGCGGATTTTCAAGTCCGTGAGAAATTATCTGAGCGAGATAATTGTTGGGGATTGATTCCTAAACGTGATAGACTACATCTACAATGCTCTGAGACTTCTAGTCCAGCCTGTTGTTGAATCCCTGGAAGGGAAGTGGGGCAGCCAAGGGACTATTGAGAAGAGAAGGGGAACACTTCCTTGGGTGGGATAGGCATGTGGGGAATGAGAGGTTGTAGGTTGTTAGTTCAGCGAGCACCTAAGACAGAGTCTTTCTTGTTGTCCATGAGCCTTAGCCTAGATAGGAACCCTTTACCCTGGGTGGAGTTCAGTCCCAGCTCGGGGGTGACTCACTGTTGAGAGTGATGAAAAGTGTAGTCTATGGTTGGGAGGTTCATGGATGGTGTGTACACAGTTGGTGACAATATTTCAAAGATAAGTACCAGTTGTATGATAAAAATGATATGTTTCTTGTTATTTACATGCCTATGTTACAATTTATAATATATGTGATTATAATTTCCTATATGTTTATGGGTAATTCTCTATAAATTTTGCATATCTGTAGTTACTTTTATTTCAGTATAAAAGTCGTATGTTACAAAAAGTAATTGTTTTCTTATGTTTATATGTAAAGCTTCTGTGAGCGTGCTATATGTATATGTCTTAATTACATGCAATTTAAATAGTAAATTTATGTGGCATTTCTCAGTTGACTACTAGGTATGCTATTTTATGTTCCGCAGTATGGGAACAAAAGTGTTCCCTAGAGTAGCATGGTCGGGCTTGAAGGCTAGGAATGATACTGGCTAGCGTCAGAGCATGAGCGGTTACTTTGGAGTGGCATACCCCAACCTGAGGTTGGTCGGGGGATCGTTACAGAATGGTATCAAAGAATAAGTGGTTTCTCTGAAGTGGCGTACCCCGACCTGAGGTTGGATGAGGGATCATTACATATATAGTCTGTACAATCTCAAAATCCATCCTATGTGTCAAAATTTGTGCAGTATAGGACTCTGTGCCTTGGGATGCATGTCCTTGGAATCTGTGCAATCTTAGGATGCATGCCAGTATATAGTCACGACCTCCAATCCTCTCGTCCATATTTTAAGAAACTTATTACTAAATTAGGAAGGAATCTCATGAAATAAGGGGCCATTGGTGTAGTGGTCAAAACCACCCGCTATTATATCGAGGGTTCTGAGTTCAATTCTCGTGCATGGTATATATGGTGGTTAGTTGTTAAAGTTTTTAATATATAGTATTATATTATATATATTATATAATAGCTATTATATACTATATATAATATTTTGTTAAACGTCTCGTGGACCAGGGGTTGGGGGATATCCCTTGGCCCCTTTCTTCCCCCATATGAAACCTTATATTAAAATAAATATAATAATTTCCACATGAGGGCTAAGACCCATCGAATAGCATATTGGTTGCGGGAGATTTGTTAAGACTTGGATTGTTATGGAGTTCATGTGGTTGATCCCTTTGGACTCCATAATAATTTTATATAGCATAAACCATATAGGCCAATGGGAATCCACCACGTTGCAACTTCTCATTGTTTAACTAATGCCACGTGTCAAATGTTGATTGAACCAGTTGGATTCCAAATCAACCTTCCAACTCATCTATTGTTTGGGTGTGCCACAACACTTGTTTTTGTACAAACATGTGCCATGGGTCACTACTGACGTCAACCTTAACCATGTTAACTTCATCATTTCCTTTGACCTTTGATTTTTTGTCTATTTTTACCCTAAACTTTGAATGCTCATAACTTTTTCATACGAGTTTTGTTTGACGTGCCATTTGTGCCATTGGAAATATGACGAAGATATCTATGCATTAATTCTATTTTCAAGACGATTTGAGACAGTAAAATTTTCAACATTTATGGATCTCCTAGGACTGTTTTGAGCATTCTAGATCCTCCCAGACCTCTGTGAGAATTCCTTATATCCTTCTGGATCAAACTTTCCCACTGAAGAAATTTTATAGCTCCAAAAGTATATATATTTAACAACTTAGGCATAATAAATCTAACTCACTCTTCCATCTTATTGAAATTCTTCAATCAATAAATTAGTGATGAAGCTTCTTCACTCTTCCATATTGCCGATTCTTTTGGAAATAAGTATTCAATTTGGGTCTTCGATATCAGGTACAAGTAAAGTGTACTTTTGTATGCTTCTCTAGAGTATAGCTCTTACTCTATCCTCTGGCACTGTAGCTAATGATATATATATATAGCTCCATTTCTAGATTATAGATTCCATGGAAACACAAGTCTTATTCACTGAATCGTTGCTATACATGTATCTTGTATTTCAACATACATTCCCATCTTCTTCTACTGAAGATATTCCATCTCAGCCAATACAAAACCAAGTTGAATTTTGATCTATGTATTTTCCATTTGGACTCTCAGTGATTATAATATTGATGTATCTATAGAAGTACCTGCATGATACTCTGTTCATTGTCGCTTCTGCCTTGGGAAGAAAATTATTCTTGTATTGTTATCATATGTACCTAAATTTATTTCTTATGTTCAAGTTATACATCATACGAACATGACATAGTATTAAATATGGTTATAGTATGCACCTGTATGTGCCTCTTTAAAAGATGATTATTTCTCCTTTACCAACTCGTAGAAATTTTTGCATTGCTTTGATGCTCTTTCCGCTTTTGATCTACATGTTCCAACTGCCTGCATTCTTTTGTTCCTTTACCTTTGGTACTTAATAATCAAGAATGTTGACTAAGACAATTCGATCCATATGTATCCCCTTATTTGATTATGAGACAATAGATTTGTCCATATTTTTTTCTTAAGTCTTTAGAAATATTCATAATGAGATTCATCTGATTGTTAAACAATATGTATAGGCATCTATCTAGAAATATATAACGAATTTAATCTAACTCTATAAAAAAGTGTAAAGGTGGCTATCTAGAAAACTCTAATGAGATTATTGTAACTCTTTACAACATATAAGGTGGCAATATAGAAACTATATTTACAAAATTCCTCTCACCCATACAAGGTGGCAATATAGAAATTTATAGACTTTCTCTCACTCTTATAATTTATAATGAGTGGCTTACAATCCTTCTAATATAATTCAAGATATTTCTACATATGCATATTATATTTACAAATATACATATTTACAAAATTTTGAGATGGTTAACTTATGGACTCATTGTCCCCAGTGTACTAGGAGGAGTCTCATAGCTTTCAAACTCTAAAAATACCTTTGACGTTGATGCAGAATATGACATTGAATCTAATGCAGAATCTTATGTTGAGTCCAAGTAACCATTGGACCAAACTATCAATCTTGCCTATAACCTGTATAACCTCTCCTTGTGAATACCAAGCACTATAACCATGTTTGGAGTAGCTTCCTTTGAATACACAAGTACTCACCTTTTCTCAAATGTAACTACATATCCATCATATTCAAATGATGCAAGTGAGACCGGGTTTACTTTTAGGTATGGGACATACAACATATTTTTTATTCCTAGAAATCCTCCTGACTGGAGATGGAATCTTGAATATCCATACCCCTTTATTTCTTGTATGGTGTTGGTTCTATATCCAATAAAGAAATGTGTGTCATATTCTGGGAAATTCAAAAATATTGATCTCATCCCAATCATGTGGAAAGATGAGCCACTATCCACGAACCATTATTTGATGTCTTCATAAATCACTTTTCCAAGACCAACCATCAAGAAGTATTCTTTCCCAAGCCTTTCAGTAAGACCATTGAATTCATATGGAGTTGTGTTGGTAGCCACACATGATTTTTTATATTTAACATGATCTAAAGACATCACATTTTTCTGTAGCTTCCATCAACTCGAAACTGTGAAATCATTTCTGAGTTTTAAAATCACTCTTGGGTTAAAGCGCGCCTTATTAATTTTTATTGTTCTAATTTTCGATTGTTTTATGTTTAATTCATGAATGTAAGAATGAATTAAACATAAAACTTAGCTTGGTATTATAATTTTTGTGCCTTAGAAACATCTTTTTAAAGGTCACCCATATTTAATTGAAATCCAAATCTAATGGGTGAGTGATCTATTTTCGATGTTTTGGTTTTAATATGGTTGTTATATCGTTTGATAGTTTATTTTTTATTTGTTTTGATTCATGAAGAGCCTTTGATATTTTTGATAGTCCTCTCATGAATTCAATGGTCATATCAGCATTAATAATAATGAGTATAGACCTAGTGTACTAGAGTACTCACCTTACCTTGCTCGCTTAACATATTAATGAACTGATTCATTATATTCATAGGGTTTGGTGCTATGTAGTTTCAACACTCATTGCAAGATATGGTAAGGGATACAATGAATCCACTGGTGTCCATTCTCACTATCCAAGTTATGACCAACCACAGGCTCTGTTCTTTTCATGTTTCCACTCTTTTTTTAGACCTACTTTTGTTGCTCGTGCGATTTGAACCTAAAACCATTTTGGGTAATCCCTGTTCCATTTTGGTTACAATAGTCATGGCGCCCGTCCTTTGCATAGAGCCGAATGGATTCCAGGCCCTACTTTCCCATGGCGATGCGATTGAATACTTAAAGAATCATGGCTGGGATATTTTCCTTAAGAAATTTGAGGGTTATAACCTTCAGGTGGAAAAATCATTCACACAAAGATTTGATGGTTTCAGAGATAAAATTGGAGACACACAGTTAGAGTTGACCGAGGAATTTGTGAGTAGAGAAACAAGGCTCCCCTCAAAGGGAGAGAAATGGTTCAAAAATGCCCGAATAGAAGAAGTCTCATGGAGTCTATTTATGACATCCCAAAAAACCAATTGTTGTGTAAAAGGTATTCCTATCTCCTTGTTGAAGCCTAGATGGCATAGTTTGTTGTTAATTTTGAAACAATTTGTTACTTGCGAGGGTCGATACTTACTTTACCATGTTCGTATGCTCATGAATTTCATAGGTTTTGATTTAGATATGCCATTTTACTTATTGATGAGTCTCTATAATATGTCCAAGTGTTACAAGTGACAGGGTGTAAATTCGAGCTTGTTCCATCATGAGTTGGTTAAAATCTTGTTGATTCATCATTTGTCAACCATAGGTGACAGTTGGGATATATTTTTAGTGAGGAATGGTTTCACCTAGATTGATCATACAACAAACCCTCTTTTAACAGTAAACCCTAACTTAGAGAAGCCAATGGTCGAAGATCAGTTCGGTAATTTGATTAATGGACCATAATTTACTGACAAAACCCCTCTAGTCAAAGGATCGTAGTGTAATCTTTCACCTGTAAGATTTCCTGAGAAAAAAAATGATGAATTGAATGGAAATGATTCTCTTGTGAATGTGGATGATGTTAGCTTGAATGTTAATGTTAAGTCGGATGCCAAGAAACATTGTAAAGGAACAAAATCACAATGCACAGATTTGAATTTCAAGGGTAAGAAGATCGGTCGCCTAATATCTAGACAACTAAGGAACTGAAAGGATCCTCATCTAAGCTTGATCAATCTGATTGAGATGGATGAGGGTTCAGATACTAATATAGAGTATTTTCTAGCTCGGGAAGATCCAAAAATTCAGGGTTCAAGGAAGGAGGTTATCATTCATACTGAATCTTATGATTTCGTGGAAAATTTACCACCATGCCTTAAAGGTAAAGAAGAATTCTCGGGTATCAGGAAAGATTTGAAGAAAACATTAGGTAAGGCTAAAGCACCCTTAGTTGATTGCATCCTTCATCGACCTTCCATATCCCCTGTACACTGTGATGGATGTTTCGAATGGGTTGAGCGGTACTATACTGACATTCCTATCCTACAAGCCTGAATTAAAACTCTCATTTCTCAAAATGATCTGTTGAAGCAAGAAAACCTTGATCTCAAGGCGCAGGCAGAGAGGAAGACTAAACCAAGAGATTTGGAAACATATTCATTAATAATGCGACCAGTGTCAAGGCAATAATAAACTCTGAACTACTCGACCCCTCTTTAGTTAACTTTTGATGTTAAAACAATTTTATCTTCTTTTCATTTTATTTTTGTTATCTAATTCGAAGTAAGTTGATTTGAAGTTTGATTTCATTTACTAAAATTAAGACTGGCTATAGAATCTTCGATTCTGTAGCCAAGTCTCTTTTAAATATAAATTAGTTATTAGTAATTGTTTTTCTAATTTATTAAATTTGTTTTTATTTTTTTTAGGAAATGGGAGATTCTGCTCTTGATTATTGGGAGGAAATATTTTCAATTATATGCAAGTGATTAGTAGTTTCTCTTTATTCATGTTTTATAGAAACTTTGATTTAATTTTTGAATAAACCAACTCTGTTATGGGTGGTTTCCAATCCACTATTTTTGTAATATTACTTGATTTTGAGAGATTCAATTCTATCCTGTCAGATATGAGTATGTGGATCCAAGGTTACTTTAAATAATGTTCACTTTGTTAGTGAAAAAAATCTTTGCTTGGAACAAATTATGGATATGTAATTCTCAGAACTGAATGTACAAGTTGTTAACCTTTCGACTTTAGACCAATGTGACATTGTTCCATTTATGTTTTTGCTCTTATGTTTTGGAATATAAATATGTTACACAACTTTAGCCTCAATAGCATATAATGTTCCATTTTATTCAACGCTTTAAAGTTTTTCTATAATTTGTTGTTTCATATATTATATCTGTGATCGTTATTTCACTTTCATATCAATGATTTATGCATGATGTTGAAATGATATATCATATGAATGCTTCACATTAAAATTTATTTTACTACGAACATTCATCATCACAAGGTCATTAGATATATATGTTTATTCTTCTATTCTTATATCCTTGCTTCCAAAAACACTTTGAGTTTACTCAGGATATGTTAGCATAAGCCTGTTTCAGGTTTCTCTCACAGGCAAGAAAACTGGAAGTTTGGATTACACAAGGACATAGACATGGTATAAGGCTAATCTCAGGTTAGTTGTATGTACATTTAATTTATGTTATTAGTTTATTTGTTAATGAAATGAGGCACTTTAAATTGGTTGTGACTCTTATTATGTTCTTGTTTAAGACTATATTTTATTAGTATCTTTGGAGTTCTTAGATTTTAGATTATTAAACAAAAAATACAAAAATGTGTTCTTTCTTTATCTACCTCATTATCAATTGTAAAAACATTGATTTCGCAAGACATCCACCAAAACTTGCAAATTGCAAATATTTTGTTCATAATCACATGTTTTTATTTATGATTCCATTTAGTATATATAAATAATTAGATTCGTGTACATAATATTATAGTTATAGATTTAGGATAGTTTATTTTCTTTCATTATTTTAGTACCTTAGTTGGCTAACGGAGCCATTAAACCCATCAGGATAGATCACACCAAATGACTTGGGTTAATTAGACAGCCCTGGTCTGGATCTATACTTCCAGTTGATGGTGTGTCACTTACACCCGTCAACAAATGGTTCTAGAAGGAGGGCCTAAATTCAATTGATGGCATGTGGAGGTCACAAGACTCCTCCCCCACACACTCTCTCCCCTATCATAACACGTAGTCTCTCAGACAACAACGTTACACTTGAAACAACAACTACCTCAAACAATAACCCTGAGATTCCCATTGAACCAGTCACACTAGTTACTCAAGTGGTCGACGTCCAAGAAATTGTTTGTCAGTCACTCATAAGAAAACACAGTGCCTTAGCTCATATCAGAAAACCTATTAGGCCACTTAATCAACCCCTAGATTTCTCAGATATCCAAGAACAACTTCAAGGCACTATTCTGCCTGACAACCTTTTAGGTGAAAACACTATCAATATTATCAAAACACCTATCCTCAGAGAAGGAGGGTCTGGTATGCCACCTTATTTGTCTGGTTCATCTCCATCCTTTTCAGGAGGAGAATATTCAGAGGAAGGAAGATCCTCATTTGAACCATCTCAGCCTTTGACACCACCAACTCCCATGGAAAACCAAAACAATCCTGCCAGATGATAGATCATGGCTTGATCAAGATGTTGTGGATGTACCTGAACCACAATACCCATTATCAAAACATTCGAAGAAATGGTTGCCTAAATTTGATCTAGACTCTAAACAATCAGTTGAGGATCACATAATTTTTTTTATGTTGGCCATTAGACTCTGAAATGTTGAGCATGAGGATGTAGTATGCCGAATGTTTCCTTATACTTTTGAGAGCAATGCCTCCACATGGTATTTTTCCCAGCAGCCCCAAACCATCGTCTCTTGGGACAAGTTTGAAACATGTTTCTTGGAGAATTTTGGAGATGATAAATCTCCTGAAGTTTTGGTTATGGAGCTCTCCAGTCTAAAAATGAATCTTAAGGAAAAAGTGAAGGATTTTAAACAAATATTTCTTACTTTAAAGAATAAAATCCCTGCAGATTCAATGCCTGCGGAAAGTCTAATTGTCACATATTATGCTAAAGCCTTACACAATAATATTGCCATATGGGTCAAAAGGTCTAAAAAGAATACCTTGTTAGGAGACTTTGAGGAGGCAAGTCAAATATAAAAGGACATATTAAGCTTAAAAGACAATCTTAACAGTGAAGATGAAACAACTTCATCTAATAAGAAAGTAGAAATCCTTACTAGACCGCCTCAATTTAAAAACCAACAAGAAAATTTAGACTTAGAAAGCTTTCAGAAATATTTCCAAAAATTGTCCAATCAGGTCGTTGACTTGAAGAGATCAGTCGAGGAGGCATCAACAAGCAAAGGAAGTTTTAAACCTCCTTTCAAAAAGCCTTTTCCTCCCAACCGACCAAACCCGACCACTGAAGGTCTAAACTTCGAAATTTTACAACACGCTTTGAAAACCATCTTAGAAGCACATGATAATTCTATCTCTTCCCCTCCCAAAAATTTTAAAGATGTAGTTGAGGAAGAAGAACCAGAAGAAGAGGAATCATCTCCCAATATCTTCGGTCACTTCTCAGATAGTATCTTCCAAGCAAATTTTGAAATTGTTCACCCCTTCAACACAAGAAGCAAAACGCAAAACAAAACCTCTTCTGAAGTCGATAAAAATGTGTTTCCAAAATAATCAAAGCAAGCTGAAATTAAACAGAGCTTAGTAGCTCTAGTTTTAGAATAAAATTTAATTGAATATCTAAAAAAAATGAGAGCTAATATTTATGTTTTCGAGCTGCTGAAATTTCCTCTTATTTTGTAGAAAATGCTTCAAAATATCGCTAAAAACAGTAAAAACAACAATCCTATCAGCAAGAAATCAGCAGAAATTGGCTCAAATACAAACAAAGAAATCCCAACTAAAACGACATCTGAAATTCTAGATAAAAAGGATTTAGCAGGAAAAACTATATGAACTGTAGATAAACTTGTTTTAGGGACAACAGCTAAAAATCAACAAAATTCTGTTGTTAACACCCGGAAAAATGTCCCGCCCTTTTTGTTAACCTTTGAAATTTTTAATAGGAATGTACATAATTGCATGGTCGATTCCGGTGCATCGTCAAACGTGATGCCTCTATCTGTTTGTTAAAAAATTAATGAAGAAGTTGAACCTTCTGATCTCAAAATCATTTAGCTAGATTGGACAAAATTTAAGGTAATTGGTGAACTTAAGAATGTTCTAATTAGATTATCATCCAATCCTAAGGTTCATCAAATAATTGACATTATCATTTTTGACATCCCTAAAGTTTATGGTTTTTTTTTAAGCAGGGATTGGTCAGAACAACTACATGGTTACTTCGCCATAGATTGGTCTCATTTGTGGCTACCTGAAAATGGACAACCCAACAAAATCAGGATAAATAAAGAACTCTATCTTAAACATACCATGACGGATCTAAATGACGTAAATGAACCTTTTACTACATCTGCTAATTCATTTGAAATGCAGGGAATGAATACCTTCTTTGGTAATTTCATGACCACAATTTCTCCTATTACTGATCCTGGGCAACAATCGGAAGTTAGGGCCTATACTCAGACATCAGTTTTTCCAAGTATGTCAAGTACTGCTGAAGAAAACCAAAGCTGGTCATTGTACTTTGATGGATTCAAATCCAAAGAAGGAGCAAGAGTTGGTTGTGTGTTCGTCGATCTTGTAGGTAATAAGACTTTTATTACTTTCCAACTAGAGTTTGAGTGCACTAATAACACGGTCGAGTACGAAGAACTTCTACAAGGACTTAGGAAATATTTGGATATGGACGTACGAAATTTGATGGTATTTGGTGATTCAGAAATCTTGGTTAGGAAGGTACGAAATTTCATACATTTCTTATGACCAGATCTGAAAAGATACCAGTTTGAGGTATGGAGTTTGATGCAAACATTTTCAACATTTAACATAAATTCCATTCCTAGATTGAGTAATTCAGAGGTTGATTTATTGGCCAATGTTGTTTCTAAGCTATTTCCTGCTGAAGGTATTTCCCCTAATGCTTTTTCAATTGAATTGTTGTTTAGGTTGTCGGTCCTGGATAACATCACAAACTGGAGATTATTCGATGATAACCAACAAATTATCAACTTCCTGCACATGGAAGATGCCTTCCAAGGTGTGGTCATTGATGGAGGCACTCACGATGAAAACCTCCATAACTTCATGGTAATATAAGATCCTAGATCTCCTGAATTGACATCTGATCTGGTAAACTCTATCCCTAGATTTGTTGTAAGACTAGAAATTTTTTATGACTTGCATGATAAATTTAGAGGGATGGTTAATTGTAAAACGAACAATTCTTCTTTGATTTATGAGACAGTTAATTTACATACATAGGAAAATCCTCAAAATATTAGTCTGGGAACAAGTTGTTCTGAGCAAGAACGATCTTCTTTTATAAAATTGTTTAAAGAATTCAAATACGTTTTTTCCTAGAGGTATGATGATTTGAAAACATTCTACCCCAACATCATACAACATTTCATACCCATGAAACCCCAGACACAACCTTTTCACTAGAAGTTGAGGAAGATGCACCCTAAATTGGAACCCATTGTTAAAAAAGAACTTAATAAACTACTGACTGCAAAGATAATTTTCCCAGTAAGGCACACTCAATGTGTGTCTAATCTAGTCCCTGTAAGGAAGAAAAGTGGTGAAATTCAACTTTGTGTCGATTTTCGGAACCTAAACCGAGCATGTGATAAAGACAAATACCATATTCCTCCAATGGAACAAATACTACAACAAGTATATGGTTCTGAAAGACTATCTTTGCTAGATTTTTTTTCGGGATACAACCAGGTCCTCATGTCTCCCTCAGACCAGCTTAAAACCACCTTTTGCACCCCATGGGGCACTTATTCCTATAAGAAAACACATTTTGGACTCATAAACGTTGGCGCCACTTTCCAGAGAGCAGTGGACATTTATTTTCATGGTATCATTAACCAGTTGGTCATAGTCTATCTTGATGATGTCACTCTGCTCTCTAAAAACAAGAAAGATCACCTGTATCACCTCAGGGCTGTCCTAGAACGATGCCACAAGTTTGACATATCTCTCAACCCTAAGAAATCAATTTTTGCAGTAGATAAAGATAAACTTCTCGGGTTTATAGTATATAAATATGGAATTATTATAGACTTGAAAGAACCCAAACTATTACTAAGCTTCCCCCTCCCTCTTCCAAAAAAAACATGCAGTCCTTTTTGGGTAAGACTAATTTCGTCAGAAGATTTGTCGCAAGTTTCTCGGAAATGGTAAGACAATTTCATAATTTAATTAAAAAGGATGTTATGTACCATTGGGGACCACAAGAAAGTCAATCTTTTGACTCCATTAGAAAATAAATAATAGAAGCTCCTTCTTTGATGAGTCCTGATTTTTCTCAGGATTTCATTCTTTATACCTTTGTTTCTGATTGATCTTATGTTGTTGCGTTGACACTAAAAAATGTTGAAAGAAACGAGATACCTATTGCCTTCATGAGCTCAGTTTTCAAAGGAGCAGAGATTTACTACCCAACAGTATATCAAAAATAATATGGTTTTTTTAGAGCATTGAAACACTTCTGGTCATACCTGCTGAAATCCAAAACCAAGGTTATTGTTCCTTACCCAACTGTAAGAAAATTGTTGGTACAAAAAGAACTAGGTGAGAAAAGGAAAAATTGGATGACGTCATTACAGGAATATTACCTCGAAATAACCCCTACATAGATTGTTAGAGGTCAAAGCCTATGTAAACTAGTGGGTGATTCAGTTGAAGAACAAGAAAGTCAAATCAACACCTTAATTGTAAATCAGCATAACGAAAAATAGATCAGCTATGCACAAGTCATTGCCAATTCTTGGTATGAGGATATTAAATTTTATTTGACACATGGATATGATTCCCATAATATTGATCCTAAAAGTATAAGAGCACTTAGGTTAGAATATGCATCTTTCCAGTTAATAAATGATGTATTATTTCAAAAGAACTTTGATGGTGTTTTTCTGCATTGTTTAGAAATGGAAGAGTCAAAGAAAGTTCTATTTGAAGTTTATGTAGGTGAATATGGTGGTCACTTCGGTGGAGATACCACTGCTCACAAAGTGATAAGAGTCGGGTACTATTGGCCCACTTTGTTTAAAGACACCCATGCATTGTGTCGTAAATGCATAATTTGCCAAAAGGCTGCAGGATGGGTGAAAAAGGAAGCATTCCCTTTGCAGCCTGTTACTGTAGATTCCCCTTTTCAGCAATGGGGTCCTGACATGATAGGGCCAATTAATCATTCTTCTTCACAACAACACAAGTATATACTTACAGCAATGGATTATTTCACTAGATGTTCTGAGGTTGTACCTTTGAAAGTGGTAAACACAAATCAGGTAGTATCTTTCCTTAACTCTCATATCATTGCTTGATTCGACATTCCCAAATGTCTGGTCTTTGATAATGCCTCTTACCTTTCATCCCTTGACATGAATGTATTTTATTTGGAAAAAGGGATTAAATTGAAGTATTCTTCCATCTACTACCCTCAAGGAAATGGTTTAGAAGAATCAACAAACACAAATTTAATCAAGATCATTAAAAGGACAGTTTTAGAAAATTATAAGAACTAGCACAATGCACTGTATAATGGACTTTGGGCTGATAGGGTGACCCCAAAAGCTTATGTTGGTAATTCCCCTTTCTTCCTCGTCTATGGAAGAGAAGCAATTCTCGCTCTGCATGTTTTACTTCCCTCACTGCAACTATCGCAGAAAGTTCAAGAAGAGGAGTGCCCTCCTCTGGAAAATCGAATAAATGCCTTATTAAAACTAGAGGAAGTGAGAACACAAGCAATGCAAAAATTGGATCAACATCAACAAATTGTAAAAAGATGGTTTGATTCAAATTCTTCTTCAGATAGGAATTTTGACGTCGAAGACTTGGTTCTCAAGTGGGACAAAGCTCATGAGGGAAAGGGGGAACACAATAAGTTCCAGAATCTATGGTTGGGACCATTTGTAATTTCTGAAAAATTAGGTGTCAGCGCTTTCCATCAACACAATTTGGAGGGACATCTGGACACTTTCCCAGTGAATGGCTAGGATCTCAAAAGGTATTTCACCTGATGACTCCATATCCACCTCTTTGTACATATTTTTTGTTTTAATTTTCTTTGTTGTTTTTTTATTTGGGTTCTTTTCATTTTTCTTGTTTTTTATTTGTTTCTGAATATTTATGTCTAGGTCACCATTTTGTTCGTGGAAGGGAAATCAGAGTTTTTATCTAAGAGCAATAGTTGAAGACTATTTCAAAGCACCAGTGTTGTAAATGATCAAGACTCAGATCAACAGGAGAAAATTTATGTTCAAAACAATGTTCTTGGTTTCTCTTTAAAATTACGAGAAGACATGATTATCATTAATAAAACTCTTAACATTGTCCTTGTTTTAAGGAAAACAACTCAATTATGCCTTCCTATCCTTGAGATGGTTTCTTAACAGAAATCTAAGTGTTCAGATCATGATGATGGTCATCAAATGAGAAAATAAGTTTTAAAAGATCAAGTTTTGTTTTCAAAATCTGATATTTTTCAGCGTCACTCCACTCTCTTGAATATCATAAAGTTTTTGTAAGTTTTTAAACAAATTCTAGAGAGTTGAAAGCACTGAAAGGTGTGGGAAGTGTCTGTAAACCCGCCGAAACACTGAATAGGTCTGCTGGTAGTGGGTAAATGCATGAATGATGCCAAGGAAACTTTGTCGAGGTACTAAACAGGCCTGCTGGCAGTGAAGCAATATCGGGTTTAAGCAAATTTTCAGGTATGTCTTTTTGGAATTGATAAAAAATGAAGATGTTCTTTATCATGGATGGACAACTCTTAGACAAGATAGAGGTGTTAGAGTGGGATAAATGACATCCCTTCTGAGGCTATAGATGTCTGTTGGAAGTAGTGGCCCTGTCAACAATATCAAAGTCGATTTCCTAAACATCATTTCGCTCGTAATCTAGATTTGATACTAGATTGCACCTTTAACAAAAACACATATGATGCTAGAATACGTTATTTTCTGAGTTTGGTCAGAGTGCTTGACTTGATGGCAACTATTTCTTAAACTTTCATTCTTTCTTATTCATCCTAACATGAATTTTCTGCTGATGCAGAGATAACTGCTTCGCCCAGTACGTCGCCATTGTTGGTAGCCACACATGATTTTTTATATTTAACACGATCGAAAGACATCAAATTTTTCTGTAGCTTCCATCACCTTGAAACTGTGAAATATTTTCTGAGTTTTAAAATGACTGTTGGGTTAAAGCCTACCTTATTAATTTTTACTGTTCCAATTTTCGATTGTTTTATGTTTAATTCATGCATGTAAGAATGAATTAAACATAAAACTTAGCTTGGTATTATAATTTATGTGCCTTAGAAACATCTTTTTAAAGGTCACCCATATTTAATTGAAATCCAAATCTAATGGTTGAGTGATCTATTTTTGATGTTTTGGTTTTAATATGGTTGTTATATGGTTTGATAGTTTATTTTCGATTTTCTTTGATTCATGAAGAGCCTTTGATATTTTTTATAGTCCTCTCATAAATTCAATGGTCGTATCAACATTCATAATAATGAGTATAGACCTGTTGTACTCAAGTAATCACCTTACCTTGCTGGCTTAACATATTAATGAACTGATTCATTATCTTCATAGGGTTTGGTGCTATGTAGTTTAGGAACTCATTGTGAGATATGGTAAGGGATACAATGAATCCACTGGTGTCCATTCTCACTATCTAGGTTATGACCACCCACATGATCTGTTCTTTTCATGTTTCCACTCTCTGTTCAGACCTACTTTTTTTTCTCAAGATATTCGAACCTAAAACCATTTTGGGTAATCCCTCTTTCATTTTGGTTACAATAGTCATGGCACACATCATTCACATAGAGCTGAACTGATTCCAAGTCCTACTTTCCCATGATGATGCAATTGAAGAATTAAAGAATCTTTGTTGGGATATTTTCCTTAAGAAATTTAAGGGTTATAATCTTCAGGTGGAAAAATCATCCGCACAAACCTTTGATGGTTTCAGAGCTAAAATTGGAGACACAGTTAGAGTTGACTGAGGAATTCGTGAGAAGAGCAACAGGGCTCCCCTCAAAGGGAGATAAATGGTTCAAAAGTGCCTGAATAGAAGAAGTCTCATGGATTATGTTTATGACATTCTGAAAAACCAACTGTTGTGTAAATGGTATTCCTATCTCCTTGTTGAAGCCTAGATGGCATACTTTGTTGTTAATTTTGAAACAATTTGTTACTTGTGAGGGTCGATATGGACTGGTCTTTCTTTACCATGTTTGTCTTCTCATGAATTTCATAGGTTTCGATTTAGATACTCCATTTTACTTATTGATTAGTCTCTATAAGATGTCCAAGAGTTACAAGTGATAGGGTGTAAATTTGATCTTGTTCCATCATGGGTTGGTTAAAATCTTGTTGATGCATCATTTTTCAACCATAGGTGACAGTTGGGATGTATTTTTAGTGAGGAATGGTTTCATTCAGACTGATCCTATGACAAACCCTCTTTTAACAGTAAACCCTAACTTAGATAAGCCATTGGTTGAAGACTAGTTCGATAATTTGATTAATGGACCCGAGTTTACTAACAAAACCCCTCTAGTCAAAGGATTGTCTTGTAAGCTTTCACCTGTAAGATTTCCAGAGAAACGGACTGATGAATTGAATGGAAATGATTCTCTTGTGCCTGTGGATGATGCTAGCTTGAACGTTAATGTTAATTTAGATGCCAAGAAACTTTGTAAAGGAACAAAACCACAGTGCACAGATTTGAATTTCAAGGGTAAGAAGATCGGCCACCTAATATATATGCAACTAAGGAACCGAAAGGATCCTCATTTGATCTTGATCAATCTGATCGAGATCGATGAGGGTTCAGATCCTAAGATAGAGGATTTTATAGCTTGGGAAGATCCATAAATTCAGGGTTCAAGGAAGGAGGTTATCATTCATACTGAACCTTATGATTTCGTGGAAAATTTACCACCATGCCTTAAAGGCAATGAAGCATTCTCAATTATTAGGCAAGATCAGAAGCAAACAACAGGTAAGGCTGAAGCACTCTTGGTTGATTGCGTCCTTCATCGACCTACCATCTCCCCTGTACAATATGATGGATGTTTCGAATGGGTTGAGCGGTACTATACTGACATTCCTATCCTACTGGCCTGAATTAAAAATCTCATTGCTCAAAACAACCAGTGTCAAGGCAATAATAAACTCTGAACTACCCGACCCCTCTTTAGTTAAGTTTTGATGGTAAAACAATTTTATCTTCCTTTCATTTTATTTCTATTATCTAATTCGAAGTAAGTCGATTTGAAGTTTGATTTCCTTTACTAAAATTAAAACTCGCTACATAATCGAAGATTCTGTAGCCAAGTCTCTTTTAAATATAAATTAGTTATTAGTAATTGTTTTTCTAATTTATTAAATTTGTTTTTCCTTTTTCAGGAAATGGGATATTCTGTTGTTGATTACTGGGAGGAAATATTTTCAATTATATGCAAGTGATTAGTAGCTTCTCTTAATTCATGTTTTATAGAAACTTTGATTTAATTTTTGAATAAGCCAACTCTGTTATGGGTAGTTTCCAATCCACTATTTTTGTAATATTACTTGACATTGAGAGATTCAACTCTATCCTGTGAGATATGATTATGTGGATCCCATGTTACTTTAAATACTATTCACTTTGTTAGTGAAAGACATCTTTTCTTGGAACAAATTATGGATATGTAATTCTCAGAATTGAATGGAGAAGGTGTTCACCTTTCGGATTTAGACCAGCGTGACACTGTTCCATTTATATTTTGCCTCTTATATTTTGGAATATTAATATGTTACACAACTTTAGCCTCAATAGCATATAATGTTCCATTTTATTCAATGCTTTAAAGTTTGTCTATAATTTGTTGTTTCATATATTATATGTGTGATCGTTATTTCACTTTAATATCAATGATTTATGCATGATGTTGAAATAATATATCATATGAATGCTTCACATTAAAATTTCTTTTAATGCAAACATTCATCATCACAAGGTCATTAGATATATATATTTACTCTTATGCTCTTATATCCTTGCTCCCAAAAACACTTTGAGTTTACTCTTCTCTCACAAGAAAGAAAACTAATCTGAGGTTAGTTGTATGCACATTTAATTTCTTTTATTAGCTTATTTTTTAATGAATTCTGTTCTTGTTTCAGACTATATTTTATTAGTATCTTTGGAGTTCTTAGATTTTAGATTATTAAACAAAAAATATAAAAATATGTTCTTTCTTTATATACCTCATTATCAATTGTAAAAACATTGATTTCGCAAGACATCCACCAAAACTTGCAAATTGCTAATATTTTGTTCATAATCACATATTTTTATTTATGTTTTTGTTTAGTATATGTAAATATTTAGATTCTTGTACATAGTATCATAGTTATAGCTTTAGGATATTTATTTTATTTCATTATTTTAGGACCTTAGTTGGCTAAAGGATCCATTAAACCCGTCTGGATAGATCGCACCAAACGACTTGGGTTAATTAGACAACCCCGGTCCAGATCTATCCTTCCAGTTGACGGTGTGTCACTTATGCTCGTCAACAATTTCTTCGAACATAAGTGTGGGTAAAGTGTGTAGAACTTCTCACTATGGTGTCCTCTCTTACCACTATAAGAGAATATTGTCTTGTTCAAATATCCATTCTTATCATTCCTCCTTTTCCTATGACTTGAGAAATGATCTTCCTTTTACTTCTTAGAGGGATTTTCTGGCATAAAATGTCTTCTCATATACTTCTCCACATCAGAGTTACTATTTCCATGGGAAGAACATGAATAACTAGACCATTCACTAGTGGAAAGTTTTCATTCCTTCCCCTTTAGCATGCACATCTTTCCCTAAAGATGAATTACACATGTTACTCTTCTCTGGACTAGAAGGTAAGGCCAATTTCTTATGTAGTATTTCTTCATACGAGGTTCTCTTTTATTTATATACCTTCAAGCACTCTCCATATTGATGGGAATATGAATAGTATTATTTCTCAATCATATCCTTGGAAGGCGATAGTACAAGAGAGACTATATCATTCTCTTCTTTTCCAACTTTACTGATTGATGGTACCATCTGCAACTTTCTTTCTAGTTCATGAAAAATACTCATGTGGAAATCTTCATGAAATAATAGCCAATCTTCCAGCACAACAACCACTATCTGAAATGCTTTCAGTCTTAGAATCCGAAGAGAAAACAAGCAACAACGTTCCAGGAAGGAAGACTTTCTCCTACAGGAACAGTTGTAGTTAGACAAATATAAGTGCATGTTGGTCCATGAACATCTCAATCCATAAACATTTGCCTCTACAACTTGTAATCGGTGCTGAATGGGGAAGTGAAATGCAACATTGACTCTGTCTGCCATGCTATGACAAAGGGGAATTTACAGGGAAGAAACTTTTTGACAGTACGTTACAGATATCTTCAAATACGTTACTGCAAGTAATATCACAATCAAAATTTGCATACATCTCAGAGAATATTGAATTCAAAATAAAATAAAAGGACATAACTTCACATCTCTTAACTCAGGGATCATAGAACCTTCTACCAATCAACCGCTTTGCATCGAATATGGTGTGTATGGGATTCATGGCGATTTGGTTCTTGGAAGCATCTCCGATGAGATGCTCTGTATCAATAAAAGTGACATACGGGGTTTGATTCCCCTGATCATTAGTGATGATTTCCACCCTATCATGGTGCCACACTCCTACACATGAGTACATCGTTCCCAGATTGATTATGATCGCTGGTATTTCACCTTTCCCACTGTCTCTAACCCAAATTTCTTCTTCCAGCCAACTGACACTGGCGAGATAATTGAAGCATCACTCACCAAAATTGTTTCCGCACTCAACTAAGAATACAAAGTGGCCATCAACTATGACTTGCATGCATGCACATAGCCCTGTCTAATGAGTATGAGTGTATATACCATTGTTTTGAAAAATTCCTTGTGCACCAATCAATAAAGAAGAACATGATTGTATGTGCATGATAGAGTGAATGTGCATGATAGAGGAATTAGTGACATAGACTGGGAAATATTCTCTTTCAGTAGAAAATGAAAGATCGTCGTGGTTGTCGTTGGTTCTTGGGGAATGGGCTTCCAAGAATGTGATAATGAAGGCCAAAAAAAAGCACCGACCGATGGTACAACGTCCATAGAACCCACACCAAACAAAAGACTCACAACGTCTAGTATCTACACATAGAATTTGACCATCATGCTAGTGAATAACTATAGCGCAGATTCTTGTGCTCGCCAAAACTTAATGGAGATCAACAATAATCCCAAGGCCTTCCTACCTGCTCATTCTCTCGCTTGATGAAGTAGAGTGATTAAGCTGGCAGGGTTGCGATATCTACTGTGATAGCAGAGATCGATATCAATTCGGTTACCAAAGGACGAGGACAAAAACACAAAATATTATATGATCATAACGATTATTTTCTGAAGGACTCAAGTGGTTAAGGAATAGTTGCACAGTTAGGTTCATGAGAGATGGATTCCAAGTCACAAAGTATGAAGATGATTTGTGAATCGATATCCTTTTGTATTCAACGAACTGACCAAGATTTCAGGTTGTTTTTCTTGTACATTTGAGTGGACTTGCAACAAACTTACCTAAATAACCTATTTGCAGGCCCTCCATAAAAATGGTTGACTTGTTTTTCTTGTTGCATTTCTTTCTCCACAAAATATTTCTTTGTTGGTTAAACTCTCCCTATAGTTATCAACAAGATCAATGCGTTGACAGCCATTTTCAAATCTAATTTTTGTTTAACCCTAGAATTGTGATGCGTGTTTACATTCTTGAAGTTTAATGATTGTGATGTTTGTAAATCAAGACTGTTTTAGTATCGATGACTACAATGAAATGCTTGCCAAACTTTGACAGAGACCAAATGCTCCACAACGTTCTAATCCATATTCCCTTATTCTTTCAATGTGTAGGGTTAGTTTCCAGGCTACAAAATGAGGGTGAAGGACGACATTGTTGCCACTTAACCAGAAATGAGCAGGCAGGATGAGACAAAAGATATTGTAGCAAGAAAAAAGTTCTTGCATAGTTAAACAATGTAGCATGGAACTGCTCAATTTTATTTATCTATTTTTACTTGGCACGATGAACCTCAAATATTCACATATGGGCATTGTTGGTAAAAGTTTCATATTTTATTGTTTTTGCGGGGTTCATCGTGTAGGGATGAAGGTGAAGGATGACATTTTTTCCACTCAGCCATAAATGAACTAGACCGAAAGTTAAAAACGAGAGACACATTTTAATCCATGCAAGCATGATACAGTTTCATTTATTTTGTTTATTTGTTCAATTAAAGTTTATTCAGTTGTTTATATGCATTTAAAACTCATAGCATGTTTATTTCATTGCGTTTTGTTTTATGTGATTATTTTTTAGTAAATGGAGATCGAAAATTTAAAATTCTAGATGAAAAATTGATTACGCATTTTTATTTCATCATAAACAACTTAAATAATTCCTGAAAACATTTATAAGCATCCTACTTTCTGATCCTTGAGATCGCACTAAGTCGAGAGGAGAGCATACTTATTCAAAACTAAAGAAAAAATTGAAAATAACATCCTACCTACTCTAAGTTAATTGGAAGTTAGAAATTAATTATGTGTAGTCAAATATCCAATGTAACCATACACTCAACAGTAATAAGAATATATTCACTGTCAATTTTGTGAAATGAAATCTAGAACATACAAAAATAAGAAACTTTAGTTGATGTAACTATGAATTAACTAAATAAAACCAAAAAAATTGATCTAACCTAATGCTTACTTGGAACCATTGTTCAATAAGGATTCCGTAGGCATGATTTAGCTCCTCCATATCATGTTGTAACTCCTCTTAATCTTCCTCGATCTCCTTCTCTAATAATTGTTCTCTGTCATATGTGCAAGATTATTGAAATGTTGATTCTTCATTTTCCTTTGGAGGAGTAATTAAGATTTCTACTGCTATCAAGATATGCTCTTCCAGAGAAGAGGAGATCCCAACTTTAGATAGGATCTAAGTGAATTGTTGCAATATTAAACTCATTGTTAAACCATCTTGCGGAAAAATAGATTCTTACAGCACCCAAAACTGAAATTTAAACGAAACACTTAAATAAAAGCAGTCTTTATGAAACAAATAAAAAAAACTCTTGCTAAAATAGAAAACAATTACTCTTCACAGTTGCGTAAATCAAACACTCTTGTTGAAATAGTAAACCACACTTGTAGAAATTAAACACTCTTGGATAAATTGAAATTCACACTTGCAGGAATTGAAATTCACACTTGCAGAAATTGAACAATCAAGGATCTGGAGAAAACTCACTATAGTGATCGCGCGGGTTCTTACCTCTCGTCTTATTGTTTCTACTCCCCCAAGATGTGTAATTTAAAAGATAACCTACCTACCTAGACCTCAATCCATGTAGAACCTCCTCGACAACGACACCAAAACATTGAGGGTAAATATTTTCGTTTAATAAGTGTCGAGTCATTTAATTGTAAACCCGAGGAGTTCATAAAATTACGAAACACATGCATAGTATATGCATAATTAAAGATAATTTAATATAATCTAATGGTGAAGATACAACTGGAATTGAATTTTTAATCTAATGTGTGAAGTTGAAACATACGACTTGGAATTGAATTGCTGAAACACACAACTGAAATGAAATTGCGTAAATGAAATTAACTTGGAAATAGAAAATTGCATCAAAGGAAAACAACATGTGAAGAGAAACAAGACAACACATGTGATATCACACTAACAATAAAACAATCTCAATTACATCACAATGATCAAATGAAAAAATAATGAAATCATGAAACTAATCAAAGAAATGACTATGAACCAAATGACTAACTCCTATCATTGATTTCTAATCATTTTCCAATGTAAATCTAATGTCCTTCTAATCCCATAATGAATAATTAATTTCTCATCATAATTACTACCCCCTCACAAAGAGAGATAACTCTCTTTTATACATGAGAGATTTGAAAATAAGATAAGCATCTCATAATTACAGATCCACTTTTCTCTCAACCAATTTCCCATTATTACAAAATATGATCCCTTCAAATCCTCACACATATCTCTCACAAATCTTGGATAATATATGCTATCCATTCCCCATGATCTTCTCCTTGAAATAAACTTGAATAATTATCTCATCAAATCTTGAAATGGTGGAGGAAATATTTGAGAAGTCTTTTTGAATTAATCCTTCATATATTCCTACACATTAAAAAGCTCACACATGTTTGAGATATATATGAAAACATGTTGATTTTCTAATATCTAATCATAAATTATCTTTTAATACTAAAATGAATAAAGTGGAAAACAATAATGTGAAACCCAAATGTATTTATGAAAAAATTATAATGAAAGGTAAATGGAATAATGGAATATGGATGAATGAGAGGAATAGTGAAAGGAAAATAGGATGAAAATGTGACATTTCTGATACCCAACAGACTATGTGCAATCTTGGGATGTGTGCCAATATATAGGCCCGATCTCCAAACATCCCATCCAAATTTTATGCAACTTATTGCTAAATTAGGCAGGAATCCCACTAAATAACGGGTCATTGGTGTAGTGGTTAGAACCACCCGCTATTACAACAGAGATTCTGAGTTCAATTCCCATGCATGTAATATACGATAGTTAGTTGTTAAATTTTTTAATATATAGTATGTAATAACTATTATATACTATATACAATAGTATATTAAACTTCTTACATAAACTTCTTGTTAATCTCCCTGAACATTGAGTGTTGGTTGTATGGTATAGGGTAAGACCAGGGGTTGGAAGCTATCCCTTGGCCTTTTTCTTCCACCGCATGAAACCTTATATTAAAATAAATATAATAATTTCCACATAATGGTTAAGATCCATCAAATGCCATATTGATTATGGGATATTTGTTAAGACTTGGAGTGTTATGGAGGTCATGGGGTCGATCCCTATGAACTCGATAATAATTTTACATAACATAAACCATATAGGAAAATGGGAAGCTACCACGTGTAAAATTCTCATTGGATACCTAATTCCACATGTCAAATGATGATTGGACCACTCAGATTCCAACTCAACCTACCAAATCATATGCTAAGTAGGTATGCCACATCACCTGTTGATGTACAGACATGTGCCATGTGTCACTGTTGATCATAGATGATTTTAGGGGATAAATTTTTCCAATGGGATAATTTTCCATGGTTTTTCCCAGAAACATATTCCCCAATTTCCATTTTTTTCTAAAAATGATTCTCCCAAATTCCATAGAATAAAATTATTTTACCTTAAAAATTGCTAGAATTTTATAGAAGCTTTATAAAATCCTTAAAATTTTGAATATTTTTATAAAACTATAGCCAAGCATTTTACATTTTGCATATTAAGGACTAGTAATATTAGCCCATGTTTCTACATTTTAATATAAATTTCCATCCTTAAAATCATCCCTGTTGTTGATGTCATCATTGCCTTTGACCTTTCATTTTTTCCCTATTTTGACCTCGAACTCTGATTGCTCATAACATTTGCATACGAGTTTTGTTTGATGCACTGTTTTCTCCATTGGAAAGATGACGACAATATCTACACATTGATTTCATTTTTGAGACAATTTGAGACAATTGAATTTTGAGAATTTATGGATCCCATGGGACCTCTGTGAGCATTTCAAATCCTACTGGACCTCTTTGAGCGTTCCTTATATCCTCTTGGATCAATCGTGTGTTCTGTAGTATTCCTCCTTGGTCATAGTATATGAAGTAGGGTTACTATACTACTTCCATTATTCTGGTTGTTATCTTTACTTCCCTTACTAACTACAATCGAAAAATTTTCTTCAGACCTTAGAGATGCACAAGGGGTCATATGTTTGATGCATATTCTAGCTTGAGTGGGATTTCCTTCTACTAGACTGAGTTAAACTTCTATTCTCATTATGATCTAGAGTATTACTCTAGTGTCTCTCTCTTCAAACTCACTGTGAAACTCTTCTCTATCAACCACACTCCTCTTCTTATTCATCCTAAATTTCTTACCAATGCGCAATACTCCAATATATTCATCCATTGCACACTCTTATTCTCTCGACATCATCATCCCATCCTTTTCTCGTTCATTATTCCTTGCAACACTCATACCATTCCCTAGTCAACCCCCAGTCCCCCTTATGCATGAAAGAACTTAGCTACTAGGGAAATCAGATTCCATCTTCAAAAATCCCTTATCACACAACACCATCTTAATCCAAGAAGATATTGACTTCAAGTATCTTCCGTGCGGTCCCTTAAATAATTCTTGTTCATCAACACTATACGACTGAGTACAATCTATACCAAATTCATTAATGTAACCTCCTAGTATACTCTCCAACAGGAAATCAATTGTGCATTATACCCGATTGCTTATAGTATTGAATTTCTGAATTAACTCAGGAGTCCAATTTTTTAGAACAACATTGAAAAATATTTCATTCTATTCAACTAATCTTTGGATCCACTCTGCTAAAATATTCAGAAAATCAACAAACAAAATTTCATGCAAATCTATGAACACATACCTATGTAGCCATTTCTCTACATTGATCCATGAATTCTTATTCTAATCTACAAAAAACTCAATCTCCTTCATTTCCAACCATTTTACAATATCCTCCTTCTTAGGTCTCTACATTCCCCTCAGTCACAGATCCTAGTCCCGACAACATAACCATTTGTTTGGGTGCAGTGGGAAGACCCGGGGTTCAACATTAAATCACCAAAGAAAAACTAAATATATTGTCTCTTTCGGTGTCACCCACAATCAGGTAAAGTCTCACCTGAGGTACCTATGGGGACTGTAGGAACCATGTTACCATAGTCATGGAGGAATGGGAGACATTCATCATATTCACCATACTTAACATTCATTCATTAGACCATTCATCAAGTGCACATGACCATCATATGACATATTCTTATTAACCATCCATACATTACATGTGCACCCCAAACAAAACATAAAAGAAACATCACAACACAACATACACCATAACATAGAGACTTAGCATGGTTCACCCCAAACTAGGCTATGTCCATAATGGTTGGCTTCTTACATTATCATTCAACATAATCTCTTACAAAAGGTTTGCACTACGCTCATACATGATATCTTAGTTATAAACCAACATTCCCTTATCGTTTGTGCATATAGTGCACACTTACCTCTCTATTGATATTAAACTTGTCTCATATTCAACTTATAGTTACTTCCTAAACCTCAGAACTATGACACTTTCACCCAAAACTAGTATTTTTCAACTCCCAAGCACTCTCTTGTGCTCTTTCTACTTCAAAAACCCATTACATATTTATAATTTTACAATATTGCTTAGCCCATTCCAAAATGGACTAGTTGTTTAACTAGTTCTAACTAACTTCCTCCTTTCGCACATAATGTTCCTATGAAAATTAGCTAGTTGTCTTCCTTTCATTCGCCCATGTTGCTCCTTAGTCGATTTGTCGTGCAGTTTTCTCCCGTGTGATTTTTAAAAATGGTCCCAAAATACCCTGCTACAATAACCACACTAGACCTTTGTTGGACACTAAGAGAACCCTGGTATCCAAAAATAATCGACAAATGTTTTCATTATTGGGACCTGTTATAAGAGACAAATTTTGTAGGATAAGGCATAGATTCCTAAAATCATGCATCAAATACTTATTGAAAATAATTTTAATACTTTCCTTGCTTAAGAACCATAGTTGTGTGGTATTGAGAGATATTTTTGTATGGTAGTGCTAGTAGGGATGATTATGAATTTTTTCTAGTTAAGTTTCCAATAAGTCTTTTCAAATGATTGAAGTGACTTCAAAAAGCACCTGAATGAACTTAGAAAAAAAATAAAGTGGTATACTAGAACATCTAGAACATAGTTTTGCTTCCGTTGGTAGATCATGAGATAACTCGTGCAATCGATTTCTAGGGAAATACTATAATAGAAGGCTATATAGTGGAATTATTTATAGAAGTATATGAATCACTTTTAAAGGAGGTGGATTTCAAAAGAGGAGCATGTGGAAGATTAAAATAGGAAATCCCTACTTGGATAAACAAATTGTTGATGAAAGAAGGTAGGATACCATTTGAATCCATTAGCATGGATGAATAGACACCCCACACTAGGGGATTCACTAGCTAATGGGATAAAATAATTATTATGATGGGGAGAAAATAAAATGATGCAAGGGATGAATGACCTTTGAGAAGGGAAGAGAATAGAAATTGGGATGAATGACCTTTGAGAAGGGAAGAGAATGGAGATTGATGGTGGCTTAACTAGATGATTGCAGTAAGGAAGAGATGTGAACAACTATAGAAGGATATTAGTGAGGAAGAAAGAAATGAAGGAAGTTTGCAAGAGTTACAAATCTTGAAAAAATAGGAGGACTTGGCTAACCAATGGTTGAAGGAAAGAAATCTTATGTTGGAAGGTACTCTAGAGAAAGGAAACAACAATGAAGGTGTTGAAATGGATACTTGACACTGAGAGGGGGGCGGGGTGAATCAATGTCACAAAACTTTGGACTTCCACTTTTCACAAATTAATTGAACAACAAATATTTATTTCAATTTCTCAATCAATATATATAAAAGAATAAATACTTTATTTATTTATTTTAAATTGTATGAATACATAAGATCAATCTTTGAATGTCATCTTCAAACAATTATGAGAGACCCGACTCTATGTTACAAGACCCATCTTGTAGTTCTCAGATCCAATCGAGAAATGAGGAATCCAACCCTCATAATAAGTCCCAACTTGTTGATCTTAGATCCAACTGAGATGTGAGGAATCCAATCCTCATACAAGACCCAACTTGTAAACAAGAACCAACTTGATAGAATGAACTTTCATTCAATCCATTATATATAAATATATATACTTCAAAAAATTCAACTACACATCTTCTCACCATTCCTTCTTGTTTATATAGTTTTCCAACCGGTGTGAATTTGAATCATTGCGTCTTTTGATATTTGAACCATTGTTCCTTTTCATTTAAAATGATAATATTAATCTTTAATTAATATCAATTTTCCTTTTATCCTTTATTCATAATTCTCATCAATTAAATTTCTTTTAATCATGACTGTGTATCGGTTCTTTTGTCTTCATGAGTTGATCACAGACATGGATCGACTCATTATATCATACTCAATCTTATGTTGTGTTCTTAGTTCACAAACAAATCATATTTTGATGTTTTATCAATTTTTTGCATTATTCCAGTGTTAATTCTCTGTCGAATTAAATCTTTAAGAGGTGCTTCCTTCAAACAATTTACATATGACCATATGCGCAAAACCACAGACTTATTTATTTGAGAGTTGCCTCTTTTTCTTCCTTTTGTTTCTTTATTCCATACGACCACAGGTGGTGACCAAGTGCTAAGATAAAGAAGTGATTGATCACTTGGCAATATCAACGACCACCTTTTAATGTTACGATGAGTTGGACGATTCTCATTTACTTCGGAACTTCGAATATTCATAGGTCCTTAATTTTGGAGTAGAAATTGCTTTGAAGTGATTACCTACTGAATGCATCATAAAACAGTGGTTATTGCTTGTTCTCGGTTAACACCTCCACTTACACTATCCTTCCACTATACTTGATCATCGGTTGGGAATGATCCTGAAGTAGATCAACGGTTAACGTTGACTTTGGCCATCGGCTCTTCAGGTGATTTCTCCTTCACATTCCTTCAATATTTCGAAGTTCATTTTGCCAAAGTAGATTAGACGATTGGATTTTATTCGCACGATTAACATTTCTCATTTATTTCGTAACTTCGGGACTTCGGGTATTTGATGGTGGTGAAACTCCTGAAATACAAAAATCCTAGAGTGATGTAACTTACTGACATCACTTGTTGACGTGGCACGGGACAAGTGGCTTCCCCATGCCACTCAGATTCACAATTTACACATACCTGAAATGACAATTTCATCTTGACACTTTTCATTATCCGAGTGTGACATGTGTCCTTGCTGACGTGGTCTGCTGACATAGATCTCCCGATGTGGAACATATTCTTCTCCTAGATCTAATAGTTGTCCTAACTGTATAAATTTCAATAGAATTAATGTATTTCTTGCGATTCTATTGATCTAACAATTATATGCAACTGTTAAATACAGAATTGCTTCTACTAATATTCTTGCGAAAATTAAACCATGATCACAAAGTGAAATATCAAGAACACATAACACAAAAGTTTTACTGGGAAAGTGTAAAGCTAAAAACCCCACTATCATATATTATGTATATCATGGATCATGAAACAATCTCATACAAAACTCTAATCTAAGAGCTCTTAGTATAATACAATCGTCTCACACTATCATACAAAACTCAGCAAATACATGTGCCAATTTTTTGTGTCCAGACAACCTACCTCCTCTGTACAATCCCTGCAATTAAAATTCTCACAATAAATTCGAATTGCCTAGTTTGCACATGCTCATGAGAATATCCACTGCATGTGTGATTTCAAGAGTGCACTTCACTCAAATCACAACTAATAGCCAAACTGTCCCTTTCACTTGTTATCTCAACTAGGTCTCCACTGGATCTGACATGCCTATAGTTAACTGTGGCGAATCTTCAGTTGCATGTGAGTTCATTGATTGTGAATTAATTAATAATTAATTCATTGAACTCTCACCAGTGTAAGTTTAGTTACAACTAGTTCAACTAGGATTAACTCACTTAACTACACTTATAACTCTATTACAACTTCAAGTCACCTCCATGTCTTACCAACCAACCTTTGAACTTGAACTTCCCATAGTTAACTGATTTTCCATTTCACTTAATTATTTCAAGTAATTATGAGATAATAGATTAATATTTATTGTCCAATTTATTTAAGAGAAAAGTAAATTAGACACATGTTTCTTGTTGACTTTTCAACACTCCCTCTCAACAAGAAAGGGATTATCCTTCACCCCAATCCTGTCTCTATGATATTCAAATTTTCTCTTTGTGAGCGCCTTTGTCAGAATGTCTGCATCCTGATCTTCCATAGGAATGTATTGAAGCAACATGATATTCCGCTCCACACAATATCTGAGATGATGATATCGGATATCTATATGCTTATATCTATCATGAAACACAGGATTAATCGAGAGTTTAATGCAACTCTGATTATCACAATGAATCATTTTCGGATCTAAATGAGAACCAAACAAATCAATCAAGATATTTCATATCGAGATAGCCTCACATACAGCTTGAATCACTGTCATGTATTCCACTTCCGCTCAACTAAGTGCCACAGATCTTTATTTCCTGCTATACCAAGAAACAACTGTAGATCCGATACTTAAGATCCCCCCTGATGTGCTCTTTCTTTCCATTGGGTTTCCTGCCTAATCTGCATCCATGAAGCAATGCAAATTCACCTCATCTGTCTATCTATACCATAATCCATATTCAGATGTTCCCTTCAGATATCTCAGGACATACTTACCCACCTTCCAAAAGCGTTTGGTAGGCTTAACCATCGCTTGACTTAGTTGGTTAACCGCATAGCAAATGTTTGGTCTCGTGTTCACTAAATACATTAGCGAACCTACTAATTGTTGATAGACAGTAGCATCCACTACCTCTCCAGAAGTAGCATCCTCTTTCGTCCATTTTCCTGGAAGAGGAGTATCCATGGGTGTGTAACCCTCCATGTGAAACTTACCCAATATCTCCCTTGCATACTTTCCTTGAGACACAAAACATTCACCATCTCGCTGCCATATTTCCAATCCAAGGAAATAATGAAGGAGGCCCAAATCCTTCATCTCAAACTCCTTTGCATGGTCATCCTTGCATGAGTGTATCAGTTGCTCATCACCAGTCAGTATGAAATCATCAACATAAAGAAAAATTATTAAAATCTTACCCTCCACCACTGATTTGTCGACTGGTCTTGGGACAATTTGTTGTTGGGAAGTAATACCCTACAGACTAGAAAGATAGGGTTAGACTTGCATGCAGATCATGAACTTTAAGAAATCACCTTTAACCTACTGCCCCAAAACTCAAAACCCCTTTTTCACATACAAGCATGGAAAGGACCTACTAACCTTTTTACTGATGTTTGGTGTAGATCCTCTGTTGCGCTTTTGTCCGCTTGCCTGCGTTGCTCCTTCCAAAGACAATCCTGAAACCAAGACAAAACACTACGCATGCATGCTATTTTCCTATTTGAGGGTTAGAGACTAAGCATAAATCGAATAAATCATGTGTGACTCATAAATTGGGACAGAAAAAGTATTCTTTTATTATATTCAAAATGACTCAACTTACAATGGATGTTGAGACCAGACACCGTTCCTTGATCCTGATCCTGGGCTCCTCCTCTTCTTTGTCCTCCAACTGCTTTGCTTGAATTCTTCTTAGGCTTGAGTAAAGGATAAAGGGTTGGGACAAATGGATTCAGAAATTGGGCAGAGTTTCTTTGCTATCTTTTTCCTCTTTCAAATGGTACCCCTAACCCTTCTTTTATAGGGTAGAAGGAGCTAGGGTTTTGGACAAACTCTCGGCCATGCATGGCCGGGAGTTTCAGTTAACTGACCCATATCTTTTTGTCCCGTCGACAACTTTCCTATTTTTCGTGATTCTGAAGGTAAACGCGGGCTGTAGTGGGCCTGCTAGCGTTTTCTTTTAGATACACGCGGGTTGTAGTGGGTCTGCTAGCATTTACTTTGTAGGTACACGCGGGCTGTAGTGGGCCTGCTAGCGTTTACTTTTAAAAATGGAGTTTTTAGAAGAGTTGTTCAGTAGTTTTTGGCAAAGAAGGGATATGAGTTGGCCTAATTCCAGGTAAGCATGTGTGGTGCAATTTAGGGTTCTAACACAATTTCCCATGCACTGTTTTTGACAATGGAGTCATACTCCTCCACCATTGCATCAAACCAAGTGGGATCCTGCACTGCTTCCTAAAAGGAACATGGTTTAGTCACAATACATTTTCTCATGAGAGCCATGTATCCATCAAATCAATCAGGAGACTGTCTCTATCTGCACTATGAAGTAGGGGCTCCTACATTCTGTGCAACAACTACTCTCAATCTGTCAGCTTCCATGGTGCACTTTCTTCCATTTCTGATGGATGGCTCTACATGAGTGGTTTCCTCCACTCCATGAACCACCTCATGTGGTTGATCCACATCTTGAGACTCATCTTTGGGAACCAACAGTTCTTCTTCTGCATGCAAGTCTAGCTCCCTCTTAAGTGACAACTGCATGGCTTTCCCCTCATCGAATTTTATTTCCCGTCGCATAACAGTCATGCTACTATTCGGAAAATACACAAGATAATTATGGGGTGTTTTTGTGTACCCCACAAATATCCCAACTTCGGCGGTCGGTTCCAGCTTCTTCCTGGCATCCTTGGTCACATGCACATAAATAGATGAGCCAAAAAATTTAAAATGAGAAACATCAGGTTTCTTACCAATGAAAGCTTCTTCAAGTGTACTCATGCCAAGTATTCTATGAGGACAACGGTTTCTCACATAAATCACAATATTGCATGCTTCTGCCCACAAATTCATTGGTAGGCCCTGATCATGAAACATCGCTCATGCAACACCCACAATTGTTCTGTTCTTCCTCTCCGCAACCCCATTTTGTTGTGAATTATGAGGCACTATGAGTTCTCTTTGAATTCCTTCTCTATTGCAGAAGTATTTGAATTCATTAGAGATGTATTCTCCACCATTATAGCTCCTTAGAGCCTTGACTTGCTTCCCCAATTCTTTCTCCACCAATGYTATAAACTCACAAAACTTTGAGAATGTTTTATCCTTATTCTACATGAAGAATATCCAGCATTTACGAGAAACRCATCAACAAAAATAACATAATACCTATGTTTTGTTGTTGAAGCAATCGAGAATTGTGCACACACATCTGTGTGAATTCTCTCCAGGATCACTGAAGCATGGTTCTCCTTTTCATGAAAGGTGGAMTTTAGATACTTCCCCAAGGTGCACCCCTTGCACTCATCTAACTGAGAAAGTGTTCCCATTAGAAGTCCAGTAGATATTGTTTGCGTGATTTTCAAGGCTCCATGATGAAGATGGCCCAATCGCCTGTGCCATAATTTTCCCTCRTCTCGGCTCACCACTTTTTCTACCTTGCCCAMCATGGCACTGYAGCTATATACCTCCAACATGTAGAGATTATTAACTCGAATCCCTATCTTCTTGACTTGACCCGTTCCTTTATGTTGCAGATAGGCTTTTCCACCCCTGAAAGTAACGTCATAGCTTTTGTCCTCCAACATTGCGACCGAGACCAGGTTTTAAATGAGACCTGGAACATGCATAACATTTTTCAATTGAAATGGTTTACCTGACTCCCTCTGAAAGGTAATGGTACCAATACCAGTCACAATGTATCATCCATCGTCTCCCATCTCTATATTCATTATGAGATCTTTCTCCTCCAAGTCACTGAAAGACTCTTTATCTCCCGGCATGTGGTAGGAAGCACCACTATCCAAATACCACACTGATCTCGATTCACTTGAATCCATGCATGTGATCAAAGAGAAGTCAAGTTCAAATTGTGAGACAAGAGCCTCACTAGTCACTAGTTGTAGCTCCAACAATCGTCTTGTTCTTCCTCTTCCGTGGACAGTTAGTAGCGAGATGCCCATGTTTGTGACAGTGAAAACACTTCACTTTGGACAAATCCAGCTTCTTGACTTTAGACTCAGATTTTGAATGGAATTTCTTCGCTTTCCCTTTCCTTTCCTTAGCAGTCAAAGTACAATCCTCTTCATCATCATGCTTTGATGAAGATCCATCTCTGGTGTTCCACCTGAACTCCTCCTGCACTAGATCTGACCATAGTCATTCCCAATCTAGAAATTTTTCCCTTCCATTGACATAGTCTTGATAACTGTTCCAAATCTTGGGAAGCCCTATGAGAGCCAAGATCACCAAATCATCAGCAGTGACTGTTATTCCCACACTTCCAAGCTCATTTCGACATTGGACAAACTTCGTGAGATATTTTGGAATGGAGTCGCCCTTTTCCATATTGATCTTCCTGAGTTTATCTTTGAGCGCCAATTTCCTATGGTCATTGTTGTTCTAGAATAGATCTGTCAAAACCTTCCATATTGCATATGGTGTGGATTTCCCATGGATACTTGAGACAATGTGGTCTCGTACTCCCTCCAACAGAATCCTCCTGTCCTTTGCCACTTTATTTTTCCGTTCATCAAGATTTGTAGTGTCTGTCACATCCATGTTATGAACATATTTGTCAATGTAATCCTTCAATCCATTGTCTTCGAGTACTTCCTCCATCCTGTCCTTCCAAGCAATGTAGCTCGAGATTTCCTTGAGTGCATACTCCAACCTCAAGCCATTGAAATCCATTTCGATCTTGAATCAACTGTAGCACCAAGAAAGTCCTTCTACAAATTATAATTTTATCCAACCACAAACTCAAATGCTGCAATCCTTCTTGCCCTGGGAGGTTCACACTTGACCAATTACTATCCTGAGGGAAGTTCGCACCTCACCAGTGTACAACCTATGAAAAATCTGAGGAAGTTCACACTGTAATTCATAGTGGGGTGAGGTAGGTTCGCACCTCTCATTTGAGTAGCTTACAAAAATCCTAAGGGAGGTTTTCACCTCTCCTTTGAGTAGGGTGCGAGAATTTCTACTCTCAGAAATGTGTGAATTTTTCAGTACTATGCCGTCGCACCCTGCTAGAGATGGCACCTGCGAAAATACTATTATTTTCGCACCTCACTTCCATGGCTCCGTGGCTCTAATACCATGTAGAAATTTCAATACAATTAATGTATTTCTTGTGATTCTCCTGATCTAACAATTATATTCCATTGTTAAATACATAATCACTTCTACGAATATTCTTACGGAAATTAAACCACGATCACAAAGTGAAATATCAAGAACACATAACACAAAAGTTTTATCGGGAAATCGTAAAGCTAAAAACCCCACTATAATATATTATGTATATCATGGATCATGAAATAATCTCATACAAAACTCTAATCCAAGAGCTCTTAGTAAAATACAATTGTCTCACACTATCATACAAAACTTAGCAAATACATGTGCCAATTTTCTGTGTCCAAACATCCTACCTCTATACAATCCGTGCAATTAGAATTCTCACAATAAATTCAAATTGCCTAGTTTGCACATGCTCATAAGCATATCCATTGCATGTGTGATTTCATGAGTGCACTTCACTCAAATCACAACTGATAGCCAAACTGTCCCTTTCACCTATTATCTCAACTAGGTCTCCACTGGATCTAGCATGCATATAGTTAATCGTGGCAAATCTTCAGTTGCATGTGAGTTCACTGATTGTGAATTAATTAATAATTAATTCACTGAACTCTCACTAGTGCAAGTTCAGTTACAACTAGTACAATTGGGCTTAACTCACTTAACTACACTTCTAACTCTGTTACAACTTCAAGTCACCTCCATGTCTTACTAGCCAACCTTTGAACTCAAAATTCCCATAGTTAACTGATTTTCCATTTCAGTTAATTATTTCAAGTAATTATGAGATAATAGATTAATATTTATTGTCCAATTTATTTAATGGAAAAGTAAATTAGACACATGTTTCTTGATGACTTTTCAACACTAACTCCCAAAATGTATCTCAGATCATATGACTCATGTCCTCTTTGAAACATTTGTGTCTTACAATGTCCTTCCACTTTACTCGATCCAACGGTTGGTATTTTATCCGAAGTATTCCTCGGATCATGTGATTCATGTACACTTCGGGACTTCGGCCTTTGGGTAATCTTACTTGTTCTCAACCCTTTTATGCCAAAGTGGTCAGTGCCAAATTTGACCATTGTTGATCTAACGGTTCCTATTTTCTATTCCATATGAACAACTAATACTTAACTCTAGTTCAAATCTTGATCTAACAACTGAGGAACATTCTAAATCTCCTGCTTTAGATCTGATGGTCCTTCTTTAACACAAAAAATATTAACTCAAACCAACGACTATTGGGAATTCGGGTATTCGGGATCTCAACCCTTTTGCCTTGCTTCTCCTGTCCTTCCACTTATCTTGATCCAACGGTCGAGAATTCCCACGTAATAGATCAATGATCATGGATGATTGCGGGGTCTCAACTAGCATGATGTTTAAAAATATCGTCAAGCTCCGCAATGGAAACTGCTCGTTGGTAGTGGAACTGATTCCAACCATAGATTTATTTGGAGGATGATGATCGATAGTCTAGACTAATTGAGGGATTAGAATTAACACATTGTTTAATTATCCCTTTGCACTCTGTAATCAATCCTTTCCCTTGATCCGATGCTTTCATATCCAACGGTCACAACTTGATCTGATCGTTGACCAATCCTCCAATGAACTTTCTCTTGTAACTCCCATATCTGACGGTCCTGGTTTGTCTCGTAATGATAATGGATGGATTTTGTGCATCATTTCTTCTGTGCCTCCTGTGCATCATCTCTTCTCAGATTTTTGGGTTTATACATGGTTTCCAACTGAACCAAAGATATATGCATGCTCTGATATTGTGTGATCTAATACGCTTCCTCTCCTAAGCTTTGATATCTACACATTGTCTGAAATTTTCATTCTTTGCATACTTTCAATGCGCTTTTGCTTTTGAGCTTTGATCTCTACACATTGTCTGAAATTTTCATTCTTTGCATACTTTCAATGTGCTTTTCCTTATAAGCTTTGATCTCTGCACACTGTTTGACATCAATGACAATTTCATCTATGATAACTTATCATCACATCATAATGACATCGAATGTTGACATCGATGACAACATATCAAGGGAAATATGTCCAACAATATCCCCCTTTGTCATTGAGGGAAACACACTAACTTCGTACACAAAATTCCCTTGTGATGATGTTTTCCTCCTATGAAGTTACTCTCCTCCTTTGAAATCAATGGCAAAGGGTTCCTCTCCTTATGATCAACATTTGTCTTTCTACATGTTGTTTGACCAGATTATGAACTTGGGTAACTCCCGCTGCAATCATGCTCTACCTTCCATAACTGAATGACTCTCCCTATCAATATACTCCCTCTGTCTCTGAGTACTTTCCCCCTTTATTTCTGAAAGGGTAGCTTTTTCTGACAAGGCCTCTTCCCCTATTAATTTACTAATTGTTTATCTCAGTTGATTGGGATTTTTGTGTTTCAAATAAGTAGTCTTCTTGATACCAATTTTGTAGTGATACCCATTTGTAGTGATAAAGTCTTTCAAAACTTAATCTAATTACTTTCTTATTTAATAACCAAAATACTCCTGATTTTTTACTAACTTTGCTTTGTCAAATAGAACAAGAGTATGAATCTTACCGATCTTTTTAATCTGCTTCTTACTCGTCTTTGATATTTCACAGGAAAATCAATTGAGGAATTATACCAATTAATTTAAATACCAATTTTGTTATCAATTGATCTTTTTTGAATGATACTCCTTGAACTTCTCTGCTACCTTTATTTTCTTCTTCTTCTTGTATTCTACAACTAACCCTACCAATGATTTTTCTTTTGACCACTAATCTATAGATAGTCAATATTTTCCATATGTTAATTTAGAAACTCTT